>JAIUZE010072289.1:0-14974 GCA_022085475.1 Heliosperma pusillum | reverse complement strand
GAACCAGCCCAGCCGGCCTGGACCGGGCCTGAACCGGCCTGGTTTGGTCCGGTTTCACAGCCCTCTTTTCCGGCCACCACCCTTAATCACACCCATTTGTTTCTTACATGTTTTAATTAATCAAAACAACCATTTTAACCATCCATCATACAAAAATCATCATTATGAAAAATCATCCAAATTCATCAAAAACAACCAACATGTTATAAATTCATAAAACACCATAATAACCACTACTTAACATGTTACTAACTAAAAATCATAAAACCATAATAATATGAACAAAAACTAAAGATGAACCAAAACTAAAGAAAAACCAAAGCTATGTAACATATATCCGTCGAGTAACTCGGAATCGTTACCTTAGCTAGCAAAACCACTTAGCATCAAAATAATAAGAAGTATATAAATAAGAAACCCCTCTACTAATCTTCACCCAAAATATACGAGTCTCCAAACTCGTCTTCAAAATCTTCCCCTATAAGAAATGACAAGAAAAACATTATTAGAACTTAAACTTGATTTTCCATAATTAAATGTTGAAAACGATTTTATCGGATTTGAAATTAAACCGTACTTGAAGATGGAGAGCGAAGAGGAGATTCTAGAAATATAAGTTATGACGGATTTAATTAAGAAATGAAGGTTTTATGATGATTTTGCTCAAGAACGACGAAGAACGGATGAAGAACGACGAAGAACGAATGAAGAACGATGAAGAACGATTAATTAGATCTTAATTTGATTTGATGAAAAATGAAAAGTTGTTAGTGAGTGAAGAGTGGTGTGGGTGCCGTGTACATATAGAGAGAAAAGGATGTCGGGTTTTGAAATTGTTGTTACGTAATTGACTCAGGTTGATTAATTATTTTACGGTAATCGATTAAATATAATTAACGATTAAGTTAATTACATCAAATATCTAGATATTATGATATTATAATCAAAAGAAATGAAAATATCAAGCCCTATTAGAGGACTAAATGAGCCGTGTGGTATGGTGAGGAATCGGTCTGTTTTTGAGCGATTTGCGAAATCTTCGTTGACGGATCGATAAAGTAAATAAATATCTAGATATTTTGATTAGTTTAATCAAAATAATTAAGATATCTAATTGTGAGTGGAAAACGATGACATGGGCGTGTGACTCATGCCAAAGTCGAGTTTCGATTTTGTTTCGGGATTTGCGATGACTCGGGAATAGTTAAATGACGTTCGGTTAAAACCGTAAAAGTTATTCTTTAAATTCCGAATAAATTCAAAATAATTACATTAAATTATGATAAATCTTAATAAATCCAAATAAAAATAAATCAAAAATATTATTTTTTTAAATAAAATTTCGGTCTTCAAACTTATGAGGCGAGTCGGGAAAAAGTCAACGGAAGTCAAAGTTGACTGAAAAGTCGAGAAAAGTCGAAGATGACTTAAAAGTCAAGAAAAGTTTAGGACGACTTAAAAGTCAAGAAAAGTCAATGACGACTTTTAAAAAGTCAGGAAAAGTCAAAGACGACTTAAAAGTCAAGAAAAGTCAAAGATGACTAAAAACGGTCTTTTCATGAAATCTCTCAGAAATTCCAAATACGAACGCGGAATTTCAAAATAAGACTCGGAACAAAAATTCCTATTTTAAAAACTTAAGTTCTACTGAAAAGTGTTAGTAAATATTTTTACTAGAAAAATTGGGTACTTTTCGGGTTGTTACACTAAACTCCATTTTTATCAAGCTTAGATTTGTCGCTACTCCTTTGTTTCTTGTTCAAATTCACGTAAGTTCGTCTTATTCTTCCCCTCTTAGCTTCCTCTATCCGTATTGGTAATAAAATTACCGTCTTTCTTGCTTTTTAAATTATCCGTCTTTCTCAAGGTGAATGATATTCATCTTTTATTATCTAATTGTATGTAGGTGGAGACTAGGAAGGTTTAGAAATCGTTTAAAGTCGCATAAAGGTAACGGTGAAGGGTTACTCGATATCATTTACGTGTTTTATGTGTTTTCTAGTCTAGTAATAGTATTTAGATTATGGTTAGTATGCTTAGGACTTGTGTTGTTGTTGTTGGTTGTTGTTAGTTGTTAATTGATATGAGAATTGATGGTTTGTGATGATAAATGAGGATTTTTGGTTGATAACTTGTTGGGATTTGATTGTGGCTGAATCCCGTGTAGGACGCTGGCTGCGTAGTGGGACGCAGGCTGCGTCGTAGGACGCAGGCTGCGTCATGGGGCGCAGGCTGCGTTACGCGCGGCCGACAGTAATTTTCCTCCACTGACCCCTTTTCGTAAAATGATCATATCTCCTTCGTTACTTGCTTAATTTGGGCTTGTGACATCCCGTTGGAACCGTAAGTGGATAAGCTATCCCCTCCATTTGGAATTTATGCATTTGCAGGTTTAGAACTCTAGTTATGACCGTTTGAAGTAGACCCTTGTTTTCGTTGGTTTCCAAACAACGTTGTTTTGGAGAGGTGATCTATGTTTTTATTCATTATGCTTCATAAACTTGTTCTAATGCTTATGTATCATGTATTGACTCATGTTTATCATATTTAAACTTATATGATTCCCTATTCGCATGTTTTGTGACGGTTTTTGGTATGTTCCCACTTTGAGTCGGTTTTTACAAATGATACGGTTTGAGCACTATTTTGTCTTGTGCTTTGTGCTCTCATTCCCTTGGCTACCTCCACGTTTGTAAGGCTGGAATGTTGGAACGGGGAGGTATCCTACTGCTTAATTGCATGTGTAGTGGGCATACGACGATGTTGTTGGGAGTTGAACGCATTGCGTTGATCGACCCGGCCGTCAAATGTTGTGTACTTGCGAGGTGGTGTTATTTGCATGTAGCGTACCGCTTGTTATGAGGCTTGAGCTCTTTTACGCCTCTTTCGTGAATTATCGAGCGAATTTGGGGTACTCGGCGTCTATGATTGACCGAGTCTTGGATGCGAAACGTTTATCGCATGTCGAATCGGAACACGTTTATTCCGAGAGTCTGGGTAGGTTTAGACTAGGTTTGGGTATTTATATCGTCGTCCTACCGGAGGAAATTAGTCCACATATACGAAATGTGATCGTGTATGCGTTCAGGGAAATGTTTATCTCGTGGATGCCTGTTAATCATACTTGCCATGTACACGGTGCTAGTGCGTTTCATTTACCGTGAGAGATGTCGTCTTGGTGTCGTTGTCTTTGAATGCGTGATTTCATGATTCATTATTCATGGTTATTGCATGACTTGGCATCGTCAATGTATTGGTATGTTTGAATGGATGATAATATGATGAATTTATTGTGATCATCGCATGACTTGGCATGGTTTGTTTGTCGAGTCTCAATCTTATCAAACTTATATCGCTAACGGTGAGATGTAAGCCCTAGTGAGCGTATTCGGTTGCCTAAGAGTGTCTTCTCCGAGTCTTTCTATAACATGATGGATTCGGACTTGTACTTCTTATAATCTTATCATTATATATCGAATTGCCTATCTATCCTTATCGTATCTCACATGTATATCCTTATGTATGCATGTTCTACTTTTGTATTTCCTTCTATGTACGTTTAATGTGATATGGCTGGGAGAACCCAGAGTTACTCCCCACTGACTGTGGCGTTCATGTTTTTCATGGATGAACAGGTTGCTTGCATGGATGGCTTTTTGCTTATGCTATTTTGGGTTCGGGTGTGAGCTAGCGGGCGTTGTCCCTGGAAGTTTCACCTCTAGACGATTTTAGCTTGTTTGCTAAACACTTTTACTTGTTAACATTTTGGAGAGACTTCGTTTCTTGATGTAGTATAATTCGTACTTTAGTTTGTAATATTTGACACTCCTCGTATTCTTTCCTTGCATGTATAAAAGTTTTTTAAAACTTTATATTTCCGCTATATAATTCACATGCTTGTTTGTTTTATATTTCCGCATTCGTGAGGGTTGTCACAAGGACCACCACAACGTGGACCTTTTTACCTTGAGTAAGTAGGGTGATGCGATCACATGCCTAAATTGGGTTGGACTCAACGGGATAAGCGTTATCTCGAGACTTGGAGACGGGTTTAGATGAAATCCGTCGACCGAGAGTTCTAGGAGTAGAATTAGTCAAAACGCTGACTTACCGTCTATTACATAAAGGTGGCATAACATGTTCATGTTTATCTAAAATGCGGGTCACGGAATCGCTTATATAATTTCGTGAGGGGTCATTATATGAGTGACTTGTTGAAATTTGTTTTACAAGTAAAATTTTTTTCAAACATTGAATGTTTATATTTCCTAATTTTGTTGTAGTAATTCAATTCACAAATGGCAAATAATAACAACAATACCGTTCAACTTGGCAAAGACTCATGGCTAAGGTCCGTAATGGACAAATGCATCTTAAAGGACGATGGATCTAATTTCTTCGAGTGGGAGAAAACGATTAAGAGCGTGGCGTAATCGGATAACGTCTTGCGCTACTTAACCGAAACCCCTCCTAATGAACCCGGCCCAAGGGCCACTAATGTGGCCATGGCCGCCTACGAGGAGTACTTGAAAGTAGCAAATGACGTCAAAATGGTTTTGATATGGTCAATGTCCTCTAGTCTTAAGCAACAATACATCACCCTAGGAGCATATGAGATATTCTCGAGGGTGACCTTGGCGTTTTCTTAATCACCCGACATACGCCAATACAATCCTATGACATGGCTTTTTGAAGCCAAGCTAGACAAGGGCCAAAAGGTTGGCCGACACGTGCTCAAGATGGTTGAGCATGTGGACACCCTAGAGCCTCTAGGGGTTAAGATTCCAAAGAAGCTAGCGGTTGGCTGCATCCTTCACTCACTTCCTCCCAAGTTCGCCCAAACTAGGGCAAACTATAAAATGCATGACATCGACAGAAGCTTTCAAGAGCTACATGTCCTCCTTACCCAAGTCAAAAGGGATATGAAGGCTAGTGGGAGTGAGAAAAGGGATGTTTTGTCAATGAAGTTGAAGAACTTAAGCCTTGAGGTTCAAAAGGGAAAGGGCAAAGGTAAGGCCCAATTTAAGAAGAATGGGAAAGGAAAGGGCAAAGCTATAATGTATAGCAATGCCAAGGCTAAGGGCAAAAAGCATGCCGACGCCGAATGCTTTTATTTTAAAGGCAAGGGACATTGGAAACGCAATTGTCCCAAGTATTTGAAGGATAAGAAGGACGGATGTGTGACACCGTCAGGTATAATCCTCTATTCTCTCTATATGATAGATATTAACTATGCTTGCACTTCTGCTTGGGTATTTGATAACGGATGTGGTTCTCACCTTTGTAGTCATTTACAGGGGCTGAAGGACGTGCGAGCACTAGCCAAGGGTGATGTAGACCTACGTATGGGGAATGGAGCAAGAGTATGCGCCGTTTCCATAGGAACTAATGTACGCACCTTAGTTAGTGGTCTTGAATTGTATCTAAATAATTGTTATTTTGTACCCTCCTTGACCAAGAACATTATCTCCATTTCCGTGCTTGATGCGGAGGGTTTTTCTTTTGTAATCAAGAACAATAGTTGTTCATTTTCTTTTAATGATGTGTTTTATGGTAAAGCCGTCTCTATTGGAGGTATTTATGTTCTAGATAATGTTAATGAAGTTTATCATGTAGAGAGTAAGAAGCTCAAATTAGGTGAACCTAATCAATCATACCATTGGCATTGCAGTTTAGGTCATATAAACGAACGACGCATAAAGAGACTTGTTTCAACGAAACTTCTCAGACCATTTGATTACGAATCTTATGGTGTTTGTGAATCTTGCCTTTTGGGCAGGATGACTCGTGCTCCTTTTACGGGAAAAAGGACACGAGCCAGTGAGGTATTAGGTCTTGTACATACGGATGTGTGTGGCCCAATAATAACTCTCCAAGCTAGAGGTAGTTATAACTACTTCATTACCTTTACCGACGATTTGAGTAGATATGGATATGTCTACTTAATGAGGCATAAGAGTGAAGCCTTTGAAAAGTTCAAAGAGTTTCAACATGAAGTAGGAAACCAATTGAATAAGATGATTAAAACCCTACGATCTGATCGTGGTGGTAAATATCTAAATAATGAATTTGATTCACACCTAAAAGATTGTGGTATAGTATCACAATGGACTCCTCATGACACACCTCAACTAAATGGTGTGTCCGAAAGGAGAAACCGAACTTTATTAGATATGGTTCGGTCAATGATTAACTATTCTACAAAACAAAGTCACGACAATGAGACAACCCACTCTCCTCAAACACTGCTACGTCCTCTAACCCCATTCATCATTAACTCTTATCCATTTACTTTATTGCCCTCATCTCGTCTCACCCAAAATCGCATAATACTCCAAACCAACACTGCGAATTATACGACAACCCCAAACACCATTCATTTTTCACATTACCTAGAATCCACCCAGAAATCCTTAACACGAAACTTTAGATCAAAAGTTTACCACAATTACTCATAACATCCTTCTGAATTCTCGCCCCATCTCAACCAGATAACACTCAACCATGATGCGCTCTAACACCATATCTCCATAAAATCCTCCAAACGACCATGAACCATTTACAACCTCAAGCAAACCGTAATTATATTTCTCGACCTCCTCACACACACCAAGTAAAAACATCCAAATTCATACACGGAACCACCACATCAATTAAGTTACTCGACCCAAACTCTAAAATGACAAGGGTCTCAACAATAACGATCGATAAATCTTTACCAATTAGACTGTACTCTTAAACCCACCAGACAATAGCTACCAAAACTATAACAATAAAATATGACCTCAATACACGTGCCCAACACATAATTGCTTCAAGCCCTCAAGACTCGATACTCTAACTGACTCACGGGGACTCGCATTACCACATGACCGACAAACGGACCACCAAACTACTGACACCATTACACAACAAAAGACTATACAAGCTAGGATAGATAACCTAATTCGACACACACAAACTACCAATACTTTCCTATACACTTGTCTCTAAGCGTTACACGAGGACACTCTCACCTCAGCCTACTAATCCAACATACGAGTAACAAGCTTATAATAACACATATGCAATCTCAACAAGAAACCTAGATTCCAATATAACCTAAACGTCGCCCTCAAAGCCATGGAACTACGACACATTACTCTCCTTTGACTCACAAATCCACGTTCTTGCCACTCAATACTACAAAGGGTAACCCGACAACACAACTAATTAGAAACTACCACCTCAACACCTCACATTCCTTTATCAAAATGAAAACAACCGCAAAACTATTACACTTGAAACTATCTCCACACTCAGCTATGACATCTGTCAATTAATACCACAACCTTCGCATAACTTCCTCAACTTAACCATAACAAGTCCTCCTCCATCAACCCCTCTCTCCCCGCAAAACGACTCACAAGGTATTAAGACTAATATCTCAAGTTAGCTACCAAATAACCACAATAAGCTCTCAAATTTCTTTTTAAGACTTAATAGCTCATATTCTTTCTTTAGTCCTACATCCTCATAAAAGGTTCCATTAACGTCTAACAACTTTAATTGAATATTCATTTATAATTTCTCATTTAAATCTCTTGTCTTCCCATTACATCAACCCAACACTTTAGACTACCAAATTCAAAAATAACGATCTTCTAACAATACACCACCAAATACTCATACATCTCACACAAGCCACTACCTAGATTACTTCCAAAAGTCACAATGCTTCCACCTCACTTTCCACAACATTCTCTTCGATTACTAACCGACAATTTCCCACAAAATATTATCTGGCAATATACAAATATCATATTATTTTATCACAAAATCATTTATCAACCCATTCGAAAATATTATCACCATTTCTTAGTCTTTCTTACCAACTATGTCCTTTGCATCTCTATCACTTACCTCAAAATATGATCTTCCAAATATTCCTCTTCTACTTGACTCTTTCTAACTCATAATTTCCAATACAAATCATTTCATGAATTATAAATATCATTCAATTTACTCTATTATATTGCTTCAATTATTCCTTTGCTTTACCAATTCGCTATTTATACTCCTTCCAATTCACACCAATTACAATTACTCATTATCCCAAAGATTCACTCTCACTATCTCGTCCTTCAATAACGCGACCACCTTCTTATTACCCCAAGATTCCGAATTCAACAACACTTCGTTACACCTTTCTAATGATACACCATAATACTTTCCCTTAATATACTATTTTCCTTCATTTGCTACTAATTCGCCCAAAAAAATAGCGAACCTCATCATATATTATTATTATCTCTAATGCATACCTCAAAACGATGCATACATCATATCATACTTCCCATAATATTTCATCCCCACAATTGTCTCTTAGTTATCCGGCTTTCCATCAAAACAATATCCAAGTCCTACTTACACATCAAACAGACTAAGCTCTCTAGATAGGTACCATCATCATTACATTCATCTATATCAGTCATCATCACATATATCCCTTATCAATTTAAACATCCCCATTTTCTTCTATATCTTACACATATTCTTCTTTATAACCATTCATAGCTCTCTCTGCAATCCACAATTCATACATTACCATTCCCTTATTATCATTTGATCATATAAACACACACGCCTCTATATAAAGTGCTCAATACATAACATTATTACACATCTCATATCACAAAACCAATTTTATCTCCCCCTCACAAGGCTCCTCGATCTATCCGTCTTAACCATACATAATCACACTCATTTCTCACAAAACAATACAATCATGGGGAACATTATTTACTTATAGGATCCTTCAAACTCATTCACGAAGACCAATGTTTACTTGAAACACATATCAATGATACACTATGACTCAACACGATGACATCTTCTCCGCTCATATTAGATAAGGGATGACTAAGTACATAAATTAACACAACCATATATTGACGAAACAATATGATGACTCTCTCGCTGTGGTGAAGCCACTCGGTCGAATTCAACTCTCTTGATCAAACTCAAGACACTGGAGCAAGTACACACACTACTTGATCGAGTAAGACGCACTCGGTCGAGTCACACACACTCGGTCAAGTGTCAACATACACTCGATCGAGTGACCCAAAAACAACATTCGTCACCATAACCAGGGACGTTTTCTCGGTCGAGCCATAGTGGTACTCGGTCGAGCCTCTGATACTCGGCCTAGTGTCACTATGCGCTCGGTCGAGTCACTATTTTCCGCATAAAAAACTTTCACATCAGATCCCAAGACTCGATCGAGTGTCAAGGTGCTCGGGTCGAGTAGCCTATACTCTGTCGAGTACCCTAGCCCACTCCGTTGAGTCAGGCAATGATACAGCCCCATACAACAATTACTCATGCATACTCACATACATAACATATGATAGTATTTCTCATACTTCACAACTATTTACGTGTTCTCATCATCTCAGTATATCAATATCAATTAGCTCCAAATCATACTCCATTCAAACATGCCACATTTCATACATATTTTTCATATTCGCCATGCAATTCAATTATCTCATATATACATATATCACATGCCATACATACTTCACATATATAACATATGGTACTACCATAATATACTTCTCATGTCTAAATCGCATTTAGTTAGTTCATATGCATCCTATACATGCTTCACAAACCATGCGTAATTCATATACGCAATATTGCCAACGATAAACACATTCTTCATTCTTATAATCACAACCACTCAATTCATATCGTCACGATCACATACATAACATAATCTCATGTAACGCATACATACAACATGCTCGTTAACAATAACACATTTTCATGCCAAAACCAACACCGTTTACCATATTACATCGCGTTCATGCTCATCATATTTCCAGTACATCACATAATCATGCCACACCTCATGTGGTTCATATCTCATCACACCATTCACGCCAATCTCATGTGATAGACACATGCCACAATTCATCTCTCCACTCCATTCTACATCCTTCTCCATTCCACATCCATCTCTATTCCACATATTTTCAACATGCAACATATTAACAACATCAAATACACATAACGCCCCAACACTTCCCATAGTGACCAAGTAAGAGCTATAGAGGCAGGAGTGCGATTCCGGGACGTCTCTTGAATCTTTGCGGTAGCTCCCTATATGAATCCTACCCGGGTTCATTTTATTAGACTCTTCTAATTCATTGGGTTCGTTAGTTTTAGGTTCCAAAATCGATCGCTCTGATACGCATTTGTAACACCCCCATACACCAAGGTGCCTTACAAGACCCCCTTAGCACATGAGAGGGCTACCATCTCGGTTGCCCGACGTAGTACATATCAAAACAAGCAATAAAGAAACAATACTTTATTTAACAAATAATATAGGTTAATACATAGTCTCAAACTAGACGGCATACCGTCTCGAACAATATTCCAAACGACAATCGTACGACAAAGCAAAGTAATGTCTAAAGCACGACTCTAGTAGACTCCGCGAAAGCTATGACTCGATAGTGGTGATCCCCTCAACATCCCAGCGTAGCTAAATTATTTATTTGCTGATCATGCTCCCCATTCCCCAATAGAACATCACAGTTTTATAAAACAATAACAGGGTCAGTATTCGCTTATACCGACCAACGTACAAAATCACAAGGGAAAAGAGAAACCAGAGGTCCACCGCAGCGGTCACCTCAGTAGACTCAGGTTACCAGCCTGCTCTACTAAACCACTAATTGACCCTGCATCGCAGCCACATGCGTCAAACTTCCATCTCGCCATAACAAGATAACCTGGAACATTAATGTGCACATCGCCCACGTGGCGGGATAACTACGGGGGCGAACCCGGGGTGTGATTTGTCTCCCAACAGAATCACCAAACCATAGTAGCCATAGTCACATCAACCACAACTCCCCAATCTCCAACATCATTACAATAGTGACCAACAACATCATCGCATATCAAATATCACAAATAACAAATCAATGATGTCATGCCATCAATTAGCATAAACAAATACTAAGTAGACAACCCTACCTTTTCGCAAATCTGCAGCCAATCACAATCAATCTATCAACAATCTTCTTTTTTGAATTCCTTCCCTTAAACATGTAATTAACATAATTAATACTAACTCTTGTTTCCCTTTCCCCCAAATCAATTAGGGTTTAAAACAATGCATACAAATCATAAAATAAAGATACATACCAATGCAATCAACAACGTAGCGATAGATCGGATCCGGCACAAAAAGATTAAAGGTGATATTTAGGATTGAGAGAGAGACGACTTGAAAAATAGGGTGTTGTAATTAAGAAACGTAAAACTGAATTATGAAACTGACTCCTCTTAATAACCTTTAACATCCGTCTGACTAAACCCTGAAATCCGTAGTACTAAGTCGAGTACAACAATTACTCGGTCGAGTACAACATGTACTCGATCGAGTGCCGATATAACTCGGCCGAGTACACGAGATTAGAATACCACTTAAGACATCAGCCAAATATACTCGGTCGAGTGGACTCTACTCGACTCGGTCGGGTAAGCCCTACTCGACCGAGCCTCTATACAAAGAAATACGGAGTATTACAGTTACATCAGTTGTAAAACGTCATTGCAACTCATGATGTAGAAACATTTCTTGATCTTGGAAATAGATATCAACGTACTTGATTGTCTTTATAGATGTCTTCAGGTAATAGAAATTATTGATTGCTTCAAAACTCACAATTTGAAGATTGTAATTCGTAATGATTTTTGCATCTTCACTTTTAATAAAGTTGTCACTTTTGCAGTTGAAAATATTACACTTTTTATTTGAATGATCATATCATATATAATGTGCATGCATATGATATGTGACTAAATTATATACTATATGATGTGAAATAATACAATAATGTAATAGGAAACTAATATGAAAATGCTTAACTTAGTCTCTATATACACATGATGACTCGATAATGCAAACCGTATAGTGTTCTTCTCAATATCCATAATTTGCATGGATTCCATGTTTATGAGCTCTTTAACAGCCGTAGATATGTCGACGGTCTAATGGACTACAAAGTCCTCATTCAATTGTTCATTGAACATTGCGCGCAAATGTATATCTCTTTCATATGAATATACTTTATGATAATACTAAACTTGTATAGAATCGTCATTCTTCATATATCACACGATAAGTATAAACAAATATGATAACACCTTTTCGTTTTACCAACTTTGCACTTACTTTCTCCCCTAAAGTGGTAAAAATCTATATCCAAGATAGATTACAATCATTTAATAACCACCTTAAAATACGAATATGAACAACATATAGAAATGAGATTCATTATTGGGCATTATTGTAAGATTTTATAAGATTTAGGGAGTAGTGTATTATGCAATTGACTATCAATATCCTGAATCAAAATGCCAATTTAAGAAGATCAACATGTTCACATAATAATGATCAAACTGTGAATTGCAATAGCACAAATTACTCGTATTTGAGTATGTGGTCTTTAAGCCACTTAAAAAAAATATCAATTTGTACAATTGAATTTATATGATGTTTGTCCAACCTCGAGTAATATGCAATTTTATTATTTAGATCTCTAAATGTCAATCATACTCAATTTTAATATAGGTACTTGTGTGTAATAAAATATATATACAATACTCGAAAGAGTCTGCGCGCATAACTGTTTGTGCAAAATCAAGGATTTAAAAAATATCGGTATTAGAGAGAACCCGTATAACCTCAATTTTACATCAAAACTATTTGCTCATACTTTTAAGCTCTTGTTGATCATATATGTGTGACACCCTCAAATTTGCGGAAAGAAAAAAAAAAATTTAAATACATAACGAAGGGTGTCTTAAATACAAATGTTCATAAAGAAAAGGAAATAAAATTATACATAAGAAATATACAAGACGGGAGACATATCTCCCGTATAAATACGGAAATAAAAGAGTGTATAATAATATACAATCTAAGAATCGAATATAGGTCCAAGGTAATACTTCGCTCGCTAGCTCGTCAATGTACCCAATGTATGCATCACAAACCTGCCAACCGCATTAAATATAAACACGGAAGCCACAGTCAGTGGGGAGTAACTCCGAGTTCTCCCAGCCACGAAATGTCGAGTTTAATAAAACATGAATAACATAAAAGCAATGTATATGGAAAATACAAAACTTAACATATAATGATATGCTTTTCATGTTATGAAACAAAACTAACATATAACCTAGCATGTGAAAGCTATCATGTGAATCCGATAATAAACTATAACACGAGGTAGGGAAGCTGGTATGCTAGCTCAGAGGTTACCGTGTAACATGGCCATGATACACTCAAACCCTAATCAACACGTAATCATGTGAATCAGGTAACAATCGGTAATCCAAACTCTATCAATCCTAGCCGGCTTGCATCTCACCTTCTAGAACTCATAGAATCATACAAACATGAAAGACCAATACTTCTACAAACAGGCACGAGTTCTTAGTGACGTCAATAGAAGACTTCTGTAACTCAAGTCTATACCACGAGGTAGGATATACTTAAATATTTAGGCTCAGCGGTCACGCTAATGACATGGCCCAAATACCAAGCACACATCTGGGCTCAGCGGTTACACTAATAACATGGCCCAGATCCAAAGCACATATCTGAGCTCAGAGGTTACCCTAATAACATGTCCAAGATACGACTCAACCCTAAACCTAGACTGCGCAGACCTAGAGAAATGCGAAGATCCATCGCATCCAAGACCCATGATACAATCACATGAGTACCCCTAAGAAGATCCATCAAAGGGTTGGCTAGTACTAAAGCTGGCTCCATTTCCAAAAGTGGAAACCATGGCAGCCATGCCCCGACTTGAAGATCCATCAAGCCGGGAACACAAAAGCTATCAAGCCGCAAACTCCATATGCTCGTTAAAGATAGTACGGGCCTATCAATGTCATGGTCCAAGATACTCATTTAGAATTAGAATGGTCAAGACGCCATATACTCATAATTCTATATGGGTACTTAGTCAACACGACACCAACCATATAATCAAACAGTCACGGGAAAAACATCCTATCATGTGACTAATTGCATATAAATCATAATCAAATATCATATCGCCTCATCTCTACTAAGGCTAATTCATTAATTAAATACAACCTTACTTGAAGACAAATCCCCGACACGAGTCCCGCGACGGGTCATCAGTCAAAACGGGGCTGACTAGATCTTAGTTTGACCAAACCCGTTTGGTCAAACCGGCTATAAATAAAGTCTTAGCCATTTAGGCTTGAACATAAGAATATCACATTCATTTCATGCTATTTCATTCAATTTCTAACATGTGAATTATTAATTCATACGAAAACCCGCTTGACGTACATGATATCAAATTAAACTAAAATCTCGTATTATAATTTCTAACATGTGAGAAATAATAATATAATGAAAAGCTTTTAATTAAATAATTTACTTATTAAAATTTTCCACTTGCTAAATATTACAAAACACGATAAAATAACAATACTCTAAAACCGTCACAAGTCCAAGGGGACCCACGGTTCAATTTAGACCGGTTTTGGTCATCTTTTCTAAAAACCGTTACTTAATATTTCCCGCATGCATAACATATTTAAAACCCGTCAAAACAACAACAAAACCATCAAACATCGACACAACCCACAAGGACCAAACACGGACCAACCAGACCGGGCTGGACCGGGTCTGAACCGGCCTGAACCGGCCTGGTTTGGACCGGTTTCCAGCCCCACAACACAGCCCCTACACGGTCCAACACCAACATCCATTCTAAATTAATTCTAACATGTTTTTAATTAACAAACAACCATTTTAACAATCATCCATACAAAAATCATGATTATGAACAAATCATTCAAACATGTCAAGAACACCAAACATGTCATAAATTCATACAACATAATAAAAATGATTACTTAT
>JAIUZE010072288.1:0-29123 GCA_022085475.1 Heliosperma pusillum | reverse complement strand
AAGATCTTCCAAAGTTTGGATCGTTCTCTCAGTTTGACCATCAGTAGCGGCATGAAATGCTGTGCTCATCAACAATTTAATACCCATGGCTTCTTGCAAAGCCGTCCAGAATCGGGAACAGAATCTCGGATCACGATCTGAAACTATACTTTTAGGCACTCCATGGTAACGCACTATCTCATCCACATAAGCACGGGCTAAGACATCTATACTCCAAGTTTCTTTGATAGGCACGAATCTAGCACACTTGGTTAGACGGTCTACAATAACCCAGATGGCATTCTTTCCACCAGAAGTACTAGGTAAAGCCATCACGAAGTCCATAGAAATAGACTCCCATTTCCAAAGGGGAATTTCCAAAGATTGTAGCAAACCTCCGGGTCTTTGATGTTCGATCTTCACCTTCTGACAAGTAAGACATTTACTAACATACTCCTTTACTTCAATCTTCATCTTAGGCCACCAAAACTGTGGTCTCAAATCTTTATACATTTTGTCACCGCCAGGATGAATAGAATAAGGAGAAAGGTGAGCTTCATCAAGTATTCTCTTTCTCAACTCGGCACTTCTCGGAACATACATTCTACCATGGTAACGCAGGTAGCCATCATTATCCACCACCCAATCTTTAGCTTGCCCAAGTAGTATCTTTGCTCGTATGGCGATAAAAGTAGCATCCTCCGGTAAACAAGTACGAATCTCTCGATAAAAATCAGGTTCCGCAGTCAAAGCACCAAGATAATCAAACCCTTTCCCAACAAACTGTATCTCAAGCTTCTGAAATTCGGTTACTAGTTCATCGGGTAAAGTACCAAGAGCATTTAATGACTGACTAGTCTTTCTACTCAAAGCATCTGCCACAACATTTGCTTTTCCCTCATGATAAATCAACTCGGCATCATAATCATTCACCAACTCTAACCATCTCCTCTGCCTCATGTTCAACTCTTTCTGAGTAAAAATGCACCTCAAGCTTTTATGATCGGTGTATATTCGGCAATGAACTCCAATAAGATAATGTCTCCAAGTTTTCAAGGCATGTACTACAGCTGCTAACTCAAGATCATGAGTCGGGTAATTCACTTCATGAACTCTGAGTTGTCGAGAAGCATAAGCAATGACTTTTCTATTCTGCATCAAGACACATCCCAAACCATGCTTTGAAGCATCACAATATACATCATAATCATCTTCATCATCTGGTAAAGTTAAAACCGGTGCGGTAGTCAATCTCTTCTTTAATTCCAAGAAGGCAATTTCACATTCATCGGTCCAAATATACTTTGCTTCCTTCTTTAGCAATTGCGTCATCGGTCTTGCTAATTTGGAGAAATCTTTCACAAACCGACGATAATAACCCGCTAAACCAAGGAAACTCCGAATCTCGGACACATTTTTCGGACTCTTCCAATCCACCACTGCCTCAATTTTAGCTGGATCGACCATAACACCGTCTTTTGAAATGACATGACCAAGGAAAGATACCTCGCGCAACCAGAATTCACATTTGGAGAACTTAGCATACCATTTTTGGCGTCGAAGAACACCCAAAATAGTTCGGAGATGATCAGCATGTTCTTCCTTAGATTTGGAAAAGATCAAAATATCATCAATGAATACCACCACACATTTATCGAGGTACTCCCTGAAGGTACGATTCATTTGATCCATGAATATTGCTGGAGCGTTAGTCAAACCGAATGGCATCACATTGAATTCGAAATGACCATACCTCGAGCTAAAAGCAGTCTTGGGCATATCTGCTTCCCGAACGGGAATTTGATGATAACCCGATCTAAGATCAATCTTTGAAAAAGTAGAAGCACCACGTAACTGGTCAAAGAGATCGTTAATACGTGGAAGAGGATATTTGTTTTTGATGGTGACACGGTTCAACTCACGATAATCAATGCACATTCGCATAGAACCGTCTTTCTTTTTGACAAATAGCACTGGCGCACCCCAAGGAGAAGCACTAGGCCTAATAAAGCCTTTCTCAATCAAATCATCAAGTTGAATTCTCAACTCTTTCAATTCAGAAGGAGCCATACGATAAGGAGCTTTAGCAATTGGTCCAGTTCCAGGAACTAGATCAATGGAAAATTCAACATCTCTTTCAGGAGGAATCCCGGGTAATTCATCGGGAAATACATCTGGATATTCACAAACAAAAGGAACATCCTTCAAAGAAGGAAGAGAAGAATCAGAAGTAGTCAATACAGATAGAAATGCTTGATGACCCTTCTTCAAAACATTCATCATTTTCATAGCTGAGATTAACTTCACACTCGTTTGCTTCCTAACTCCTTGATAAGACAAACGAGTACCCAAAGGACTTTTAAGAATAATCTTTTGATCACGGCACTCGAATCGAGCATGATAAGTAGATAACCAATCCATGCCCAGAATGATATCGAACTCTTCAAGAGGAAACCGAAAAAGATTAGCCGGAAAAGTAGATCCATTTATCGATATAGGAATGTCCGAATGAAGATAAGAACATGAAAATACATCTCCGGACGGTAAAGAAATAGGAGTACTTTCTCCAACTGAAGCTTTGATAGGTAATTTATCGGATAATCTCATCGAAATAAAAGATAAAGAAGCTCCCGTATCAAAAAAAATTAAACACGGTAATTCATAAATTGAGAACATACCCGTCACGATGTCTGGTTGAGCATCGGCCTCAGCTCGGCTCATAATAAAAATCCGACCCTTAGGTCTCCCAGAAGGAACTGGTGTAGAAACCGTACTCTTCCTATCAGGACATACATTAGCCTTGTGCCCCGGTTTCTGACAAATAAAGCACACAAACGGCTTGTTGAAGCAACCAACACCGGGGTGAATAGGCATCTTGCATGTAAAGCATATACGACCCTTAAGATCGTTGTTGTTGCTCGGAACAAATGGACGGTTTCTCTGATTTGCCTGTCCACTCTGAAAGTTTCTCCTCTTGTTTGGAAAAGAGGGAGAAAAGGAAGGTCGGGAAGTAGGATATAACGGTCTCTTGCCATAAGAATTAGGAGCAATATAAGAGGTACGAGCCTCTTCGGCAATCTCCCGAATAGAACTCTCCGCCCATAAAGCATCATTATAAATAGAGACAAAAGAAGTAGAACCCCTACTAATCTTTCCCTTCACCTGGGGAGAAAGCTTCCCCAAGTAAAAGAAAGCCTTATCTTCCTCCCTCGAAATAAGTCGAGTGGCATAATGAGCCAACTCATTGAACTTGGTTGTGAACTCCTGAACAGAAAGAACTCCCTGTTTAAAGTCCATGAACTCCTTCAGCTTTTGCTGCCTCAACTCATCCGGGTAGAACCTCGCCTCCAATAGTTCACGGAATCGAGTCCACCCGAAATCAGGCTCCAATTTAGCAGTAGGACCAGAAAGAGTCCACCACTGATCAGCTTCCTTCACTAAGAAGTGGGAAGCAAGACGGACCTTATCCTCTTCAAGGACATCATACAGAGAAAAATTCTTCTCCATTTCACGTAACCACCCCGAAAGATGAATGGGATCTACCTCACCACCGTAGGTTTTGGCTTGGCTCCTAGATAGTTGGGAAGCAACCCATGAACAACTTCTGTGTCTCTCACGGTCGGGAAAGGGAAGGGAATTAGGAGTAGGAATAAGGATTTGCTTGTTGTGATTTTTTGCTGATTTTGCTGGTCTGTTGGTTCTGAATAATAACAGTAAGATCTGCTGGATCGTGTTGTCAATTTCTCGGAGGCATCTTGAAAAAGCAAAACAGATTAGTAACTTATCATTAGAACATTACAAGGGACGACTCACAACATAATCCTAATCTACCCATCCTACCCTTCTATCTCACAAGTTTATTAGTTATTAAGGTCAAGTTATTTATGCAAGGGTACACAAACGTGCGTCGGGAGCAAAAATGCTCTGATACCAACTGTGACACCCTCAAATTTGCGGAAAGAAAAAAAATAATTTAACTAAATAAAAGATGATAATACATAACAAAGGTGTCTTAAATAAAAAGGTTTATAACAAAAAGGAAATAATATTATACAAAAGAAGTATCCAAAACGGGAGACATGTTTCCCGTATAAATACTGAAATAAAAGAGTGTATAATAATATACAATCCTAAGAACCGAATATAGGTCCAAGGTAAATACTTCGCTCGCTAGCCCGTCAATGTACCCAAGTATGCATCACAAACCTGCCAACCGCATTAAATATAAACACGGAAGCCACAGTCAGTGGGGAGTAACTCCGAGTTCTCCCAGCCACGAAATGTCGAGTATAATAAAACATGAATAACATAAAAGAGATGTATATGGAAAATACAACACTTTAACATATACGATTTGCTTTTCATGTTATGAATACAATTAACTAACATAAAACCTATCATATGAAAGCTATCATGTGAATCTGATAATAATCTATCTATACAAGGTAGGGAAGCTGGTATGCTGGCTCAGCGGTAACATTTAAAACATGGCCCTGATACACTCAAACCTCAATCCAACATAATATCATGTGAATCAGTTAACAATCAGTAATCCAAACTCTATCAACCTTAGCCGGCTTGCATCTCACCTTCTAAGATTCATAGAATCATACAAACATGAAAGACCAATACTTCTAGAAACAGGCATAAGTTCTTAGAACAGTCAATAGTCGACTTCTGTAACTCGAGGCTATACCACAAGGTAGGAAAAACATCCTAGTCCTAGACTGATCAGACCTAGCTGACAACAGCTATTCCCATTCCCCGTCTCCATGACAAAACGTACACAAGATCTCTACTAGGAGACCCCCTAAGCAGAGTTGGCTAGTACTAAAGCTGGCTCCATTCCCAAAGTGGAAGCAATAAGGCAGCCATGCCCCGACTTGGAGATCCACCAAGCCGGAACACAAAAGCTATCAAGCAGTGAACATATACTCGTTAAAGATAGTAAGGCCTATCAATGTCATGGTCCAAGATACTCATTTAGAATTAGAATGGTCAAGATGCCATATACTCATAATTCTCTATGGGTACTTAGTCAACACGACATATCTCATATAATCAAACAGTCACGGGAAAAATTTCCTATCATGTGACTAATTGCATATAAATCATATTCAAATATCATATCGCCTCATATCTACTAAGGCTAATTCATTAATTAAATACAACCTTACTTGAAGACAAATCCCCGACCCGAGTCCCGCGACGGGTCATCAGTCAAAACGGGGCTGACTAGATCTTAGTTTGACCAAACCCGTTTGGTCAAACCGGCTAGAAACAGAGTCTTTATCACATAGAGACATAAAATCAACATATTCATTACATGTTATTTTATTAAAACTTCTAACATGTGAATTATTAAATCTATACGAAAAACCCGCTTGACTTAAAGGATATCATTTTAAACTACGATCTCGTATTATAATCTCTAACATGTGAGAAATAATAATTTTATGAAAAACCTTTTAATTAAACATTTTACTTATTAACATTTCTCACTTGCTAATTATTACAAAACGCGATAAAATAACAATAACTCAAAAACCGTCACAAGTCCAAAGAGGGACCCACGGGCTGATTTTGGGCCGAGACCAAACCGGACCTGGACTGGGCCCACGGGCCTGGTTTGGGCTGTTTTGATTAAAAATTCTAAATCCGTTTCTTACTATTTTCCCGCATGCTTAACATATTTAAAACCCGTCAAAACAACAACAAAACAATCAAACATCGACACAAAACCAACGGACCAAATCCGGACCAATCCAGACCGGCCTGGACCGGGCCTGAACTGGCCTGAACCGGCCTGGTATGGGCTGGTTTTTCCGGCCACTTTACACGGTTCTAACAACCACCATTCCAAATTAATTCTAACATGTTTTTAATTAACAACATCCATTTTTAACAACCAATTTAACCATCAATCATACAAAAATCATGGTTATAAATAATTCATCTAAATATGTCAAGAACACTAACATATTAAAAATTCCATACAACATATAAATCATACTTTTTATACTGTTACTACTAAAAATCATAAGTAACAATAATATGAACTTAAACAAAAGATATGTGACATTAATTCGTCGAGTAAATCGGAATTGTTACCTTAGCTAGCAAAATCAAGTAGCACCAAAAAAATAAGAACTAAGAAAATAAGAAACCCGTCTTCTAATCTTCTCCTAAAATATACGAGTCACCAAACTCGTCTTCAAAATCTTCCCCTATAAGAAATGACAAGAAAATATTTGTTAGAATTAAAACTTGATTTTCCATAATTAAAGTGTTGAAAACGATTTTGTCGGAATTGAAAATAAACCGTACTTGAAGATGGAGAGCGAAGAGGAGATTCTAGAAATATAAGTTAGGACGGATTTGAATAAGAAATGAAGGTTTTGTGACGATTTTGCTCAAGAACGACGAAGAACGCTCAAGAACACCAAGAACGATTTTGATTATATTAAAGAAAGTATTAAAAAGGTATTAAGTTGATTTAGTGTAAAATGAAAAGATAAGTGGTGAGTAATGTGGTGGTGTGTGCCGTGTAATATAGAGGAAATAATGAGTCGGGTTTTGAAATTGTTGTTACGGAATTGACTCGGGTTTTATCATTATAATAAGGTAATTAATTAGATATTAAGTTAATTAAATCAAATATCTAGATATTATGTTATTGTAATCAAAAGAAAGCAAAATATCTAGCCCTATTAGAGGAAGAGGAGCCGTGTGGCTTGGTGATTGTCGGGTCTGTTTTGTAAACGATTTGCGTAGTTTTCGTTGACGGATCGATAAAGTTATAAATATCTAAGATATTATTATTAGTTTAATAAAAAGAATGAAAATATCCTAAAGTGAGTGGAAAAAGATGACATGGGCGTGTGACTCATGCCAAAGTCGAGTTTCGGGTTTGTTTCGGGATTTACGATGACTCGGGAATAGTTAAATGATGATCGGGTTAAAACCGTAAAAGTTATTCTTTAATTCCAAATAAATTCAAAATAATTATATTAAATTTTCATAAATCCCAATAAATCTTAATAAAAATAAATTAAAAATATTATTTTTTTAAATAAAATTTCGGTCTTCAAACTTACAAGGCGAGTCGGAAAAAGTCAACGAAAGTCAAAGTTGACTTAAAAACGGGATTCTCATGGAATCTCCCAGAAATTCCAAATACGAACTCGGAATTTAAAAATTCTACTTGAAACAATAAATTCTATTTTAAAACTTAAGTTTGCTGAAAATTATCCGTAAGATATTTTACTAGAAAAATTGGGTACTTTTCGGGTTGTTACAACGTAAGTGTATTATCCCTAGCGAAGTCGCCAAACTGTGATACACGGATTGGTGATCTTTGCCGAACAGTGGTACACGGGGAACCATAGAGGGGCGTACTTGGATGGACAAGCGTAGAAATACGCATTTGTGGAGTCGCCACCAATTTTTATGGAAAATTGAAACCGTTCGAATACTTCATGTCATGTCAAGACACAAAGTAATGACATGAACACTAAGAACTTGTTAACCTTAGCATTCTATGTCTAGAATGACTCTCGTGGATGCCAATGAACACAGATGTTCACAGAGATCTAGAGTAAGGGGTGCGCATACGTATTAGGAAGCTCTTCAATCAAACAGCTAATCTCGCTCGCCTAGGTAGTTTTCTCTACTAATGATTTGGATAATCGTTCGTATTTGATATGTTATCGATTGTATGCATGCAATGCAACATTCAACATTTTAATCTTAGCATGTGAATTAGACTATTTTAGTGAACATGTAATTAGCACTTAATTATGTCGAAATTGGGAATTTAAAATGAATTATATACGAAAGGCAAAGATATCATACAGCTACAATGACTAAATGAGATTACAAAGGATTACGGGATCTACGTCAGAAATACACTCAAAACGGAGATTTGAAGAAAAGGAAAAGTTTTGAAAACTAAGAGACAAATTAGGAGCGATAATACGATTAATAGCTAATTAATTACGTAACTAAAGCTACGTCAAGGCAAAAACATAAGTTCAAGGACAAAAGTCAACCTAGAATAGACATAGCAACGGCTGCATCCTCTGGAAGAAGCGCATGGCTTGTTGCGTATGTTCCTAAGTTGAATTCTGACTGTGAAGTCAGAATCGCGAGCAGTTAATGTTGTTTTGTATAATTAAGATGGATTTTTGACCTATGACTCGAGTAGAAGTCGTTTAACATATTTATTACACTACAATTTGTATAAAAAATGTATCCAGAGATTTGATGTGAACGAATCGAACCTCTAAAACCCAAATTTGATTCAAAGACCAAAACCCGTAATTTTTAATTATTAGGGATCTAAGTCAAGAACAAAACGTTTTATGTGAAAGATAAAATTGATTTACAGTTTAAAAACAAAGAAAATAAAATAAGAGCGATCTTACAGAAACCAGAGGAAGAAGAAGAAGAGCAGTAGCAGGGCAGCCTCTGGAAGAGGCGCATCAGATGCTACAATACTTCCAGAAGGCACAGGTGGTGCTGCGATTCTTCCCGACGTCATGATCACTTGTAAAAATGGTTTTATAAAAAGGTTTTGATTAAAATCGACTTTAAATTTATTTCTGACGTGAATCTTACATTAATTGAACGAATAATAAATAAAGAAATAAAATATAGTATTCACACCCTCAGACTTAAATGTTTAACGAACGAGATATTAACTAAGTTGACGTTTTAGGGATAGCTCGACTCGAATGTATGCAGAAAGTGCCCTCGTTAAAGGACTAAAAAAATCGATTGATTAATTGATTGATTGATTGGTTGATGGTGTAGTGGTCAAATTGGTCGGTCATGCAAACGTGACGGGTACCCAGAAGGATCTGAGCTTACGTGGTCGATTGATCAAACACATAGATGTTGAAAAGCTTTGACCAAAGTCTAGAATGCAAAGCGAGGAGAGAAGGGCGGAACACTCGCGTGCCTTAAAAGTGAGAACATAGCTATCTTTTTATAGTAGAAAATATGAAGAGTTCTGGAACAACACAAACTTATCTCGAAAACGGAGAAAACAGGCCGGGGAAGGGGCGCAGCAGGAACTGCGATCCTTTGAATGGGCTCAACACCTGCTGCGTTATTTCCCCAGAGGTTTCCTCCTGCGGAAGGAAGATTTCCACGTTTCTATTACGGAATTGTGGTAGCTCTATACTTCCCTTTAAAAAGATACGAGATATATTTTTTCAAAGAGATAGAATGTGAAGATTTAATAAAATATCCAGAATATTCTAGAGCGTTCCGACTCGGCATTTTAAAACGGTTTCTAGAAAATGAAGCGGTTTTCGACCCGGATTCCAAATGAACTCTAATGACTATCAAAACGACGGTACCAGTGCGTATATGACGACCAAGGGGTAGACACAAGTGTTTGAGTTATCAATTGAAGATAAACTTACAAACTGTTATAAATTGTTCCGCGTACCAAACATGCGGCCCAATCATCACTGGGTGGTTGGCGAAAGGTGTAGAAACGAGGTATCTACATTATGAATTGATTAAATGACCATACAAAAACAGTAGAACTTATATTTTAAGGGGCCCAATATCGGTGTCTTGCACATGGCCTCCGAAATCCCCCAGACGGCCATGGGAAGAGATGTACTTGAAAAGTCAAGAGGACATGAGGCAAGTAAAACATGAGAATTAACGACCAAAATAAGAAACAATATATGGAAAGTCAAGAGCCAATGTAATCCTAACCCTAATGATGATGATAACTCCGACCGAGGTGGGGTTGACGGATTTCAAATTTAGCTTTGCTATGGTCAATGTAATATACTAATATGTTGTGTTGTTTAGAAGACTATATTGTGTTGTTTATAAGACTTGTTTTGTTTGTATTTGCTACGGAAGTAATCTAGACTATGTTGTGTTGTTTAGAAGACTTGTTATATATTTGAGACAATTTGCTTGATCAATATTATATTGTCTTTGATAGTTTGAAAGACATTTGTTTGTTGGCTTGGAAATATTTTTGATGGTTTGTGTAAAACTATTTGCAGGAAACAAAATTTCGCAAATTGGGATGAGCAAAACAGAAAAACAAAGCAATACATCTACAATGGCTACTGACCAAAAGTTCAATATACCGACCATTTATCGACCAAGAACATTCTGCCAAAGTTTGGGGTAAAAACGTGACCGAAAAATATTATTATCGACCGAATTTCCTAAAATACGGACTGAAAACCCGTTGTATATATCACATTACAAATCCGTACCGACCGCAAAATGAACCATACAGACCGACTGCGGTCATAATTACCGACCAATACTGGTTATACCGACCGAGTGCCAGTCGTTAATTACCGACCGAAATCCACTTTACCGACCGAAAAAAGAATTTTCGTTGACCAGTCAACAAAAAATAGTAGCGATCAAAATTATAACTTACGGACTGTTATGCGGTCGGTAATTTAACGACTGAATGAATCAGTCGGTAAATGAACTTTATCGACTATTTTTACCGACCGTTTTTTGGCAGTCGGTAAGTAATAAGATATGGTCGGTAATGGCTTTTACCGACCAATTTCTCTCCATAACGACCATTTTGGTCGGTCGGTGGGAGACCTGTTTCTTGTAGTGTCCCCTCGTTAGGGAGCTAGGCCTTTATCCTTTGGTAGCCTCATCCTATTGACTGCCTAAATGTGAGAGATGCGCACTATTATGAGTAAGACTAAGCATAGATGATACCCTTAAACCGTGTCAACGGTAGGATCTTGGCACACATGTGGTTTAAAACGTTATATTGATTGGTTTGAATGTGGTTGTACTTATAATGATACTATTTATTATGGTTCCTTAATATTGTTTTCTCATTTCTAGATTTTGATTTTTGGTTTTCGGATGTAACCATGTTACCTTGGTTTCTTATTTTGAAATATTGTTTCTTTCTAAAGTTTTATTTTATATGTTGTTGTTTCTTAAACTCCATATTCGGCTTTGCTTACGTCCTTAATGTTTTGGGTTGTTCTCCCTTTGGAATCTGTACCTCTATATTGTTTTGGGGTATAGTTGCAGGTTGAGATGAACTTAAAAGTACAACTTGAGTCTTTAGAAGTCCTATCATGTTAATTGCTTTTGCTATTGTAGTGTAAGTTTTATTTTTGTTACATCTGGTACTTTGTAAATTGATTATAGTACCACTTTTAGAAATTTTTGTATAAAGATAGTAGTTTTAATTAGCCAAAAATAAGGTGTGTTACAGTTTCAACCCGTCTTGAATCGTGCACATCCAACTTCGCATGAGTGACATGGTTACGACTTACAACTGCCTGCAAAACATATGCTCTAATTTAGTGTACTTCAATCTCAAATATTACGGTTATTGCTATATACATAAAATACTTATTAAAACCCGACTTCGCTAAAAATAATAGAAGATGGATTAAAAATACCAAAACTCGAAACTCACAACAGTATAACATTTAGCTTAAAAAGTACTCCGTATGAACGAGCACATCTAATATGTAATAATATTTAAGAGGTAAAAATACGTATAACTTGAAATTTATCAAAAACCTTTGATACCACATGATAGTGGAAAGCGGGTTAAATATTGTTGACAAAATTTGCAACCATGACATTCTCAACTAGCTTTTAAGTTAACTTGACACTCTTTGTGCGTCAATGATTCGGGAAGTCAGTAAACGCTTTTTACTCCTTCTGAACGATGACCTTTAGAGTACCTATATTGGCCTTAAGTGTTTTTATCAGCATAATGTCGAGCACACTTGACATCAACATTCTCCTAGGTCAAAAATTTCTTTAGATACATCTATGGACAACGCCACCCGTGCGCTACCGCGTCGTGGTAGCACTCGTCCCATGAACTCTCGTGTGGGACACGTCATAGGTTTGTGTATGATTTGAAAGGCTTTGAAACCGATTAAAGGTTTGGACAAACTAGTATTTGAAGGAGTCGCCACCAATTTATTATGAGAAATTAGAAACCGTTTGAATCTTTATGCCATGTCAAGACATAAAGTGACATGAACACTAAAGAATTGTTCCCCTTCGCATTATACATCTAGAATGACACTCATTATTGCCATGAACACGGATGTTGAAAGAGATTCAAAATTAAGGGTAAGGGTATGTATTAGGAATCCCTTTAATCGGAAACCCAATCTCGTCTGCTCGATAGCGGCCTCTACTAATGATTTTTATTTGTATTCATTACATATAACTTTATCGATTGAAATATGCATGAGTGCAAACATTATGTTAATCCTAGAATGCTAATTAACTATTTGGTGATCTAGAACATAGTAATTATATCTCAAAATTAATGATTTACATTGATTGCATGTGAGAAATATGGGGTTAACAAATAATTAACACAAACGATATATACATCGAACAAGTACCAAATAAATAATTTGAAAATACAATTTGAAAGAATAAATACCAAAATAATTATTAAAGGCTATTAAGAGGTAGTATGGGTGATAATTTTGTTTAATAGTCGATTAATAATACCTAATGACTTATGTGTCTGAACAGAAAAAAAAACATAAGAAAACAGAGCTTAAAACAAGCGCAACAAGTGGTGCGTCCTTTCTAAGGAGGGGTATGGTTCGGATCGAGCAGATCAGTCAAAGACAAACAAGGATGAATACAGACGTAAAAGAGACGCACACAATGGTAAGTCCTTTCTAAGGGTGTGTTTGGCTCTGTTAAGCCAAATCTGTTAATTCGATTATTTGGAAAGTGGTTTTAATTGATTTATTTAAGAAATCAGAAGTTTTCAAAAATTAAGACTAATAAAATTGAATAGTAATGGTGAAAGAATTGAAAAGACTTGATTCTTCCTTACATGAAATTGATTGTCGAGGATCGAGAAGTAAATTCATTCGAAAATAATAATAAAAAATGAGAACTTTTGATTAAATGACTAATGAAGATCGAGTTAGGTCAAATGTTAGTTTAAACTGACTAATACTAATTATTAGGCATCTAAGCATAAGAATTTTTAAACTGAATAAAAGTGCAAATTTTGTAAAACAAATTGACATATTGTATTTAGAAAAGTAAAGGAGGAAATGAAGAATAAATGAATTGAATTTAAAAAATTGATCTTCCTCGGTCGGATTTGGAAAATATCCTCGAATCATAACGGAGTCAGGAACGCGAACTGAGGGAACAAAAAACGAGGATAGACATGATACACCTCTTCGAAGAGGTGCACCATTATGTGCGTCCCTTCCAAGAGCCGCATCTCTGGATGCGTCTCTTGTAAATGCCTATGTGGTTTCGTGCTTGATTACGGGTTTCGAATGAAAATTTCAAAGAGGTGTATCGAATTTCTACAATGTATAAACATGTTAAAATAAGTGCAAAGATTAATAAAAAATAAAGAGATTTGACACCCTCACGACTTACATGTAACAAATCGGATTATTAAAACAAAAGAAATAGCTTAATATCAAATAATCCATCAGATTACAAAGATGAATAGGGTCAAGATGGCGGAAACACCTGACCAATCCGGATCGATACTCAAATTCAAAACTAAACTAATACATTATTGATAATCCTTAACTTAAATAAATTCCTAAATAAATTATTCTTCTCGCCACAAGTCTCTCATGCACAATATCGAGACAAGCATCAACCAATTCAACTTGAGAATGGGGGTCGACAATCATTCTGGAATAACTAGGTGCTTTCCCAGTCACGTTAACAACAGGCTGAATTAATACTAATCTATAACAACTGATAGTATTCATAACAGACATGTGAAGCAATTTATACAACATGATATGCAACCAAACGTACCATGAAACGGGACCACAACCTACCTGAATGAAATCCTGCATACCTAGACCATATGGAACCACTAGACAATGAACACATTCAAGACCCAAGGTAGCACACGATCCATAGCAACATAAGGCACAATGCTAGCAACAAAGCATAGCGAATAGAGCGAACGCCTGTTAGAGCGTATAACCACTGCCTCTAACTTGACAGAGCGTATAACCACTACCTCCATCGGTGTGGACCGTATAACGAACTGCATCCATGGTACGATGTGTAGCGTATCACCACTTCCTATATGCCTAAGACCTGGCCAGACCTCTCGATGCATTAACTGTACATCGAACGACACTCAGGACCCAGAGCATTTAACTGATGTCTCTGGCCACCCCCGAACATAGACCAAATAAACCCCCGAAGGGCGGCTCTTGATTCATTCCGATAGTATTTAACTGATACTACCGTAATCTACTCTAACTAGACAACAAACAAATGCACAGTTTAAACTGACTGTACCAAAACATGCGTGAACAACATCACGACTCAACTCAGTAGAACAGTTTAACTGACTGTTCCACCTTAACTCATAGAACAGTTTAACTGACTGTTCTACTCCTCAAAGAATGAGAGTAAACAAGATAATATGCAAACATAGCGTGATAGTTCAACTAACCATAACACCACACATAAGCAAGCATAGATAACCAAAGATTATAGTATCTTGACCTATAACATTACACCTCAAAGGTCATGTTATAGTTCGAGCTACCATAACCCCAGACACAGAAGCATATAACATTCAATGTTATAGTACCTGCTACTATAACCTTCACTTAACCCTAGTGAAGTTATAGTAACTTCAGCTATAACCTTAGTTAAGCCTGTCAGGTTATAGTATCATCAACTATATCCTTCACTTAACTTCAGCAAAGTTATAGCACCTTCAGCTATAACCTTCACTCAACTTTAGTGAAGTTATAGTAACTTCAGCTATGACCTTCACTCAACTCTAGGGAAGTTATAGCACTTCAACTATAACCTTAGTTAAGCGTCTCAGGTTATAGTATCATCAACTATAACGTTCACTTAACTTCAGAAAAATTATAATACCTTCAGCTATAACTTTCACTCAACTTTAGTGAAGTTATAACACTTCAAGCTATAACATTATGCGTGCGAGATTATACTATCATCAACTATAACTCTCTTCCGTCACGGGTTAGTCCTTTATAACACCATCACCGAGGGATCGACTCCACGGTACAAACCGCCATATCACCACAACGAGTCTTGTTATAGTACACCGCACCACAACGTCACTTTCAAAGTTATAGCTCAAATAGGAAAAATCAAGGTATCTTACATGCAAAGTTATAGTTTAATAAGTTACAACCTTAATGATGTAAACCAAACCCGTAATTCCTCAACATAAGCAAACCCTAGCCTCTCCCATTAGAAGGAGGCCGAAACCCTAGGCCACGACAACCCCACGCCCGCGCCACCACGACGCTAAGGTTCGCGATTTGTACCCTAGTTCGTGCACCAAATAAATAATTGAGAATAGAATAACAACATAAACATTAAATGAAATTAAACATGTGATTCATAAGCATAAATAACCACACAAACAATTAATCATACAGTCAATCATTACATCATGTTAATAATTCACTTTCTATAAACATAATTAAAGGAAAACACCTAATACCCTTTTAGCGTACAATCTACGAAAAATCCTCTTCTAGAATATAAAAATCTTCCTCAGGATTGTCCACGAAGCCTTCACCATCACCATCAACACGTGCCAACAATAATAACGATCCTAATTAATAATCTAGCGCATAAAACTACGAAAAAATGGAAGTAAAATATAAAACTTACAACGATTGAAGAATAGATTGGATATGATCGATCTAGGAACAAAGATGAATGATTAATGATGAAGAAAAGGGGAAAGAGAGGCACAAACCCCTAAGGAAAGGGCTGCCACCACACGACACAAAGGAGAGGAAGAGAGGAGAGAATTAGGTTTAGGGTTTTCAAATAAAATAAAGGGAAGGAGGTTAGGTTTAGCTTGGTATTTATAGAGAAACTAATGGGCACTAGGATTTAACTAGAAAATAAGCCCAATAAGAAATAATAAGGAGGATTTGACCCAACAATGAAGTTATACTAACATTAGGTATAAGTAAGACTAATAAAATAAGGATTTCCGAGAAATAATTAATTAATTCGAATAAAATAAATAGCGGCAATTCTAGGGTGTTACATACATGTTAGCGTCGCGAGATTTAATTAGAGTCGGTTTTTAGGGGCCACTCTTAGACTTATGCAATGAAAGTGCTTTGAATTTAGGGTTTTAGTTTGATTAAAAACTGTGAATAGTTTTATTGAGTTGGTCAAATTGGGTCGTCTAAATGCAACGTGACGGGTACCCTGATATTAATCGGGTTTACGTGGTCGAATGATCATGGATATATTTGTCGATGAGCAATAGGAAGGTCTAGAATTATGCAAGAGAGAGAGAAGAGAGAAAGGTGGAACACTTGCGTGCCAAATATGGAGATCTGTGGTCTCTATTTATAACACAACAAAAGTGAAGACAGACAGAAACACGACACAACAGTGTGCGCCTCTTATAAGAGGCGCAGCACTTCATGCACCTTCTAGTAGGGACGCACCAGTTACTACGTCCTTTCTAAGGTTTCTTTCCTCACACACAAGAAATTGCGTGTTTGCGGATTATGTGGGGATGCGTGATAAAGTTTTATCTTTTAAGATAAACCTTAGGTATCCTTGACAAACTCTAAAACCATAAATATTATCTTTACGGTTTTCGGAATATTCCGTCTCGAAATAAGACGGGATCCCGAATTCAATTCGGTTTTTACCCCCGCATTCAATATTGTATTGTCAAAACAACCGTATTGGCACATAGGTGACGACTTAATGGTTGACACGAGTGTTCGAGTTACCTTTTACTAGCGGGCTTACGAATTGTCATAAAATCGCGACATATGCTAAACATGTTGTCTGATTCATCATCTGGTGTATTTTGGGAGGTGCAAACTCAGGCGTCTACACTACCTTAATAGTACCATGTTTGTTATGTTCATCCACATATGAGGTAAAGAGCCTCACGAACATCTCATATTTGACCCATTGGATGGCCATATAATCTTTAAGGGCCCGGATATGTAGTAAACAGACTTCAATCCCTGACAACTTTGGGATGTCAGTCAAATTCAGGTTGGTGGGCAGATTGTCACCAACGGGTTCATAGAGTCAAGAATTCTTCCAGTGAATATTGTTTCCCTTTAGAAAAAGTAGTTTCTTAGGGAACTCGATGCTTCTTTCACATCATTAGGCGGATGAGAGAGGAAGAGGGGTACCACGGGCTAGCTCAGCCTCAACATTTCCCAGACACTTAAAAATAATGGTCGTGGTTTCATTCACCTTTTCAACAACAACGACAATTTCTTAATCAGTCAATAGGTTGTGTTCACTGGCCTTTCTACAAAAGGACTCATACGATAAGTAATCAAGGAATAAAACATGAGCACACACTCTAAACACGACTTAACGATGAACTTGACATGAGCACACACTCTATACACGACTTAACGATGAAGTTGACAAGACCTGAGAACGAACATGTTTGTTTGGTTGTGTTCAAAGCTTCTAGTGACTTTATTTTTCGGAATGACTCGACTGTTGAAGCTATGATATGAGAACTCATTGATGTTGATGGCAGAGATTGACCCACTTTAAGGTGTACGACATGTATGGTGTTGTCAACAAGTGTCTCGTACGGAGATAGGTTTAAAAATTAACAAACTCGTGTTTTTGATACTGTGTAGGTACCCTTATTTGTAACAGATGCTTTTGATGATGATAGGACTAAAATGTGCTCGATATTTGCGAAGCTACTTGTGTTCATGAAGCTTGATTAAAACATTACTCCGATGACAAAAATAACATCATATTTAAAGCCATCACGTCGTTTGCATTGAAAAAAATTATTATTTTAACTCAACTATCGTCACCGGGCCAAACACCGAGTCAAAACCGATTCAAGGCCCAAAAGTGTCAATTACCGATTCAAAATATCTCAAAATTCAAATTCGAAAGCATAATCGCAATTCAATAAGGAGTTGAAAAATTGAGATTTGAGTAATTGATAGCAAAAGGTAACAATGGTATTATTATATTTTTGACACACTGCTGAGGTTATGGATGGAGATAGTCTTAAAGCGAACTAAGATGGTGACATACCACAAGTACTGGCAAGAGTTTCAATACTACAAAAAACATTCCTTATTCCCTGCCATTTCAGTTGTATCTCACATAAAAGTTGTTCAAAAGGCGTGACCAATATTTACATTGCATTTTAGTCGGAAAAAAACGACGAAAAATGCCACAGGATGTCCTAAGAGAGTTTAGGCAAACCTAGGCTCAAGTCTGAACTATACACGCCTAACCAAAAGCTCAAAATGTCCTAATGTCCAGCAGCACCTATCTACATGCTTGGACCCAGAGCGCCTACGTGTGCAAAAGATGTTATTACGCAGTTTAGTTTAGATGATATAACTTAAATTTGAAGCAAGATAAAATATGCAACGCTTATATGAGTTAGCGCTCAATTGGGTAAAATATGAACACATAATAGAATGGATATTAGGTTTAAACCCTTGAAAGAGCCATAGGCTTGGGATTATGGGCCTATGGGTTCCTAAGTCACAGACTAACAACCCTATTAAAAAGAGTAGTTAACTAGGTGTATGGTTTGTAAACTATCAAGCATCTTTAGAGCTTTATTCCACTGCGCGTCTAGGCTACCAACCACCTGTTTTCATTTTACCCAAAACACATGCATTCTGTTACTTTTGTTGTTCTGTATAATTTCATAAAAGTAAACTGCTATCTCAGAATTTAGAAGATTTACTTCTGATTACCGTCTCAGTTTCATGGAGTGAGGCATCGGTGTTAATGGGCAAAAGCGTTTATCGGAACCCCCTTCCACAAGAGGCTAATTAGAAGGAGATGCATTATCAAGGAACTTCTCCTCTTCTGAGGCAATCTCCAAGTTCTCTCTAGTAATTAGAAAGTCAACTGCATTCTCCTCAAAATTATAAACAAGTCCCAGTTGAAATACCTTTTGCAGATCTTTTACACCAGATCATTTTTCTTGAGAAAGAAGGCCTTCAGCAAGTTTTTGTGAAAAATAAGTCCCAAATTTCATGGACATCTTTCTATCTTTCTAAGAAGATTTATCGATGAGCATCGAACCCAGTTTCAGCTCCTAGTGAACCAGTTTCTAAGATTCCAATTCAAGGCTACCACCACCCGACAGAACCAACTTGTAGTTAACTTTGATTGGTCCACTAGTCTCAGATACCAACAAGTTAAGAACTGAAGTAACAACTTGATACCGTGATTTCACAGCCATATCTACCTTAAAAGAAGCAAGGTAACATAAAATTAATTTAATAAGCCCTCTCGAAATGACATTGTTTTTTAGGTGAACATTGGTTCCTTCATTGAGCTCTTGACTTCCAAATAGTTACACAGATTTTGAAGTTGTACAGGCGCACCATTAGACGAGATACTACCTTTAGGAAGTCAGACAAATGGAGGGCATTCATCATGACTCGTGAAAATGTTTTCGAGGAACAAATCATCAGGTAAAAATAACTTATCTTTGCTCACAAGTTGGATTTTATTACAACTCGGAGACATAGAGGGCAATTTAGTTATTTTATTCACGAAATCCTTCATGGATGAGTTCCAGTTCTCAATCACGAAGCCCCAGAAAATACAGCACTCGTCAATCGTTAGTTCATTATTCTCTCTTTTCAACCAGTTATTGTACAAAGGCATGTAATGACTTATTGTAGCTAATTCTACAACGCCAAACGCTTTTTAAAATATGGTCAGCATGTCACGGGTGGCTTCTTTGCCTACCGATAAAAGTTGCAGTGCTACGCATGAGTACCGACTTGGGCCTAGAATTTTCAACACTTACCAGCACAAGGAGGTTGTCTGGAGAATTTTGAAAATAATGAAGATTAATCTAGAAAAGCCCGGAACCTTCAAGAAAATTTCAGAAGCACGAGGAATACTCTAGCACGGACCGGAGACTTTGGGAACATCGCAGACCATTCCAGAGCGTGCTAGAACATGGCGAAACTATCTAGATATCTCTAGGCATATCTTGTACATACTAGAGTGTTCTCGGAAGAGTCTTGTATATAGTTGGAAGCCTTGTAATTTCTAGTCGAGTCTAGAATATGCTAGAAACTCGTAGGGACTAGAACCTTCCCAAGAGCCCTATAAATAGGGACCTTGGCGTTCATTTTTGCATCATCACAAGCATTCACACAAACTCACATTGTATACTTCAAGTGTTCTTAATAACATCAATCTTTCCAAACTCTAAGTGTTGAAGTCTTCTTGTTCTCAAAGCTAACATTTCTTGTCCATCGATTTAGGCATTAGCATCAAAGGGTCTTGCTTGACTTAGCTTGCAACGGACCGCAAGTTAGGTAGCACACGAGCGTGATATTTGGGTGTAAGTTATCATCTCGTGACAAGCAGCTCGTCTTCATAATAGTTATTCAGGCAATGATAGCGTGTGTAGAAAATGTCACTCCCGTCGTGAACTATGCATTCCCTTGAACTGACCCATCGCCCTCGAGAACTATTTTGATCAGGTATCCATACCTGAGAATCATCGTTATCACTCAGGACCAAAGAGGAGTGCTTAATGATTGATGTTTCCGTGAGTGAATACAAAGATTCTAAAAGAAAACGTGACACCTCCACTTCATCAACTCTAACCCTAATTTTTTGCAGCTCACTCTTGTATTCAAAAATGCGTGTCCCATAGAAATTATCATCAAGATATGTAAGATTAGTATCCTAAACGATTTCTTTCCCTTGGGTCTAAAGTAAAATGCATTGATCTGGAGACCTACCACCTATTGGCGTCTTCAAAAACTCACTTGGAATGATGTTCATTAGAAAAGACTAAAGTAAGTGTTTTTCACTAGGTTTAGACGTTAAAACACGACGGTTTGAAGTATAGTAAGAGCACCATCAAGAATCATTTGACCAGCTTTTATTGGCTTTTTTAAACCTTTAGCGACAAAAGAAGCACCTTCTTCCAAGCCAACTATAACCCTCAAAGCCTCTAGCTCGTACTTGTACTCATATATCTCGAAACCATAATCGGAATCATCAATGGTAGGAAGATCCACATATAAAGCGATGGATGACCACAATTGATTAGAGAGTATAGAGGTTCTACGCGTGAGGTAGCCATGACGAGTCATGAATAGCGCTTCCCCAGACAAAGCTTCACAAAGTTTAGAAAAGTAAGTTGGAATTGTGTTGCACATTGTCTTGATGCATCCCAAGAGACGGATAGTATTACAAGTGGAAAGCTTGGACGCGGACAAAAGTGTATGGATCCGTTCAACTGCTATTTTCGAAGTCGTGTTAAACTCCAGTGCAACTCCAAGTGACATAAACACACTAGTGTAAGAACATATAAAATTTCCATAATATTGTGTCTAAAATATGGACCTCAACGATATTTAGTAGACAATCCAAATTATGGATAGGAAAGATAGTTGATACCGGACTATTAGTAGTCAGATGTAGGCGTCTTATGCAATTTAGTATAAAGAAGCCACAACTACTAGTAAGAGAAGCAGGTTTATCAAGAAAAACGATTTTCTGAGGGATAACATTGTAAACTTCTAGTTCAGATTTAACACCAAGTAGTGCCAGCTCAGATGTAAAAGTTTCAAGCTTGCATCCATAGAAAGTGACATTGATAACTGGCAAGGTTGTCAGTACAGAAACAGCCTCAGATTCTGAACTTGAGTGGAGAAAGATCGACCTGTTTGGAGAGCAACCTCCCATTGAAGTTCTGAACCACATCCCCTCCCTCAGAGTTGTCAACCATGCATCGTCTACCATGTTCCTTTCTTTCAGGAAGCCTATAAATGTCAAAAGAGAGTTGACAACGTTCTTGGTCATTTCCGATGTGGCATCTCCAGCTAACTTTCTCATAGCCACTTTTTGGAGAACATCTAGACCGAAAGTGACACCAAGATATTTTAGTTCGTCAATATATGAATTTATCCGATTCTCATAGAATGTCTCATCAAGGACAGAATAATCGCCCAGAACACAAGCTGTCATCTCAAATATTCTCTTGCCGAACTCGTTAGGGAGAACACATTTTGATGGAGAATTGTATCCTCTATTTGTTTTCATCCACTTCCCATTCGGGACACTGGATATGAATTTTTCAGGACAAGCGGGTGCCTGCATTTTGATTTTTTTGATCCAGTCAAGCAACAGAAATGCTTGCTCTTTGGTCAGTCCAGATGATGTACCTGGCAATTCCATATCTAAAGGAAACGAATGAGGCAAGTCTTGTGCTCAAAAATATATCGTCAAGAAACCTGTGAGTGACTCAGTGGGTGTATACTCTCGTGCAAAGTGAGTATCCGCTGAATAAACAGATCCGAGATCATGAAATCCATGTTCAGAAAACGGGTTTCTGGACCCAAATAATCTGCCCCATTTACTACCCTCGGCAGGGACAAGAACTTTATGTGGCGCACTCCTAATGGTGTTCAATCCATCAATTATAGGCATATATGCAATCAACTCTGACAAATTAGCCTCAGGCAGGAATCCTTTCAAGATGGATTGGTAAAGAAAATGTGTGAGTTTCATGAGAAGATCCTGCTCCTTTCTAAGTGGTATATAATTATGCAGTGATGAGAAATAACCAACTGCTGAACAAGACACGATTTTTGCATGCGATGATAGCCAGCCAACTAGTGTAGAAATCAACTTATGAGTGACAAGAGCCATGAATGAACCGCAGGCTCCATTGCATACCTGATACAATACCCCCGTTTCTTTGTTTTCGAAGCATTGTATAGGTTTATCCCTACGGACTGGCCTAAGTACTTAAAGATATTGTTTTTTGAACAGAAGGGTTTTGTAAAGATGTCCTCATTAGTGGCAAAAATTGTTAGCGTTTCCACGTAGTCACTGTCTGATAATTGGTCAACTAATTTGCAAGAACTAATGCATTTTCCATACCAAATGTAGCTCTTCGAGACAGGTAACACACCAAGAAAGTCAAGAATCTCATCAAAATCTTCCACGTCAAGTGAAGCATGGACTGGATGATTCTTCAACGAAGCAAGCCCCGCGAAGGAGATACCATTGTCCTTCAACCGGATTAGTAGCTCTCTGAAGTCAGGAAGTATTCTTATTCCAGAAAGAGGATTGCATAACTTTGAGTCTCCAAGGAATGATTCACATAGTAAAATCTTTGCATTAAGCAATTCGGACCTGATAGTTTCTCTCACATCGTTAAGCTCAGAAACTGGAGACTCTTTTATAGGCAAAAATTTGAAACCTCTGAAGCACTGGACAGTGGAGTACCCTCCTTCACAAAAGAAGTAAAAGCATTGACAAATGCGGTAGGAACACAGTCAAGAATCCCTAGATTCCATGGGTTGTCTAATAGAATGCTTTCCCGGGAGGAAGCAAGCAAGAAATCTAACTGTATTAAAAAAAGGGAAGTTTGTTGGAGCTAGTGTCCTCCACATTTAGTGTGATAACGTGTATAAATCTCTTACAGGTTCACAAGGTATACTTAGTATTCTTATCAGTTGATTAACGTTTATCGATAACGGTTGGCTTGCTAGACGTTTAACGTTATTGTCATTTTAATGGCAATGATCAACTGGTCCCTAAAAGTCACACCTAAAGGATGTGTTTGAGAGATATGATTATATGAAAAATATAATCATATTGATGCCTTATATGACTAAAAGGTTAGTCGATGTATATGACTAAAAGGTTAGTTAATGTAATGATGATACGATTATTTAATACGATTAAATAATACTAGCTGAAACGAATTAAAATGTTAATTCGTAATTGAATATAAACTGTTATATCTAATTGATGTATATAATGTAATTATTTAATACGATTAAATAATTTAAGCTGAAACGAATTAAATGTTAATTCGTAATTAAATATAAACTGTTATATTTAAATTAGCAAATTATAAATATACGATATTTATAGTTGACGTATATATTATACGATATTGTCATAATAAATGATGTCAGGCCGGTATTAATAAATCGACTACAAAATGTTGTATGGACTTATTAATATGTGACAAATGACAATAATAATACATACACATATTATACATTAAATAAATAAAAGAGAGAAGACTTCTATCTTGACTCCACTACCTAAAACAAGTAGAAGAAAAACAGGGAAGACTCCTCCCTCTACTCTACTACTAGTTGGACGGTCCAAATAGGAGAGGAGGAGAGTTTTATATAAACTCTTCTTCTCTACTTTCTTATCATCACAATTACTTTCACAAAATTAGCAGTAATATTTGGTGTTCATTCTAGCACAAGCAAAGGCATTTCTCGTATCATCTTGGGTGCAACAATTAGGAGAATATCATCTTGATATTTGTTCTTAGGCCATATTGCTAGGACCGAAGGTTAATTCTAATCTTTATTCATTTCGTTTATGACTCGTATTTCATATATTATAATTTCGTTATAATCCTTAAATTTCATGTATGAAATATACCGATATTTCCCACAAAGTTTGTGGCCATTCTCGTTGAGATAAACGCAAAGATGCCCGCAAATGATGTTCCACAAGTTATCCTTTCCCCATATGGAAAAGCAAGTGAGATTATCCATTCTTTAACATCCTCTCGTCCACGAGCCTGAATTTCAGCCTTCACTGGAAATGATTGATTCCAAATGTAATATTTGCAGGTCTCATGAGAAGAACTTGATTCATTATTCGCCGAGAGATGAACAATGCATGAATCCGCCCTTTTAGACTTAACAAAAATATGATCAATCTCATTGGAAATTGAAACAGCGCATAGATCAGATGGATCTTTATAGTAGCTGTTACTACAACGTATCTTCACTTTCTTAATATTAGATAAAAACATAAGCAACTCGGGATGCAATTGGTTAAGCTGTTCTCGGACAGGTCAACCTTCTCGGGATTTAAGGGAAGAACAATTATAGTGGTCGGCAGGATTATGTGAGACCCATACACTACATGGATTTTAGAAAGGAATGATTTATTTGAAACCCATTCGACTACTATGTAACCGATACCACAACTTTTATCAGGATCCGAACTGAGCTTTACCTTGTATCCCTTGCTAACAATATGTGGCTCCTTACTCACTAAGAAAACACTCCTGAACCCGAGTCCTGCAGTAATGCAATCAATATGGTTTAGGTATTGGCCTTTCAGTCATTGCGTTCAATCCAGGAACGAAACAGACATTACCGGGTAATCATTAGAATAAGATGGTTTGGATACAAAAAATGGATACAAAATTAAAATCCTTCTCTCTTACGTACTCTTTTCATAAATACATCCGACATTTCCATAGCTACACATTTTACAATTCTTTCCCCAAAAATAATGGTTAGTATGGATCACGTTGCAACTAACAGCAATTATATCGTCATTTTGTGTGGGTTAGGGGAGGGGGTACCAAATTGTAACAGTAAATGACGTTACAGCGGTATTTTATTCAGTTACGACCTGTGTAAGAGGCATTAGGTAATGTGATAGAAGCGTTTTAAAGCCTTGTTGAAACTTATGCCAGCAGTTGCTTTTTTACGATTATCGTTTAGCTGAATAACAGCCACATACCTAATGTTAAAAAAAATTCAGAAATGAGCTAAAAGAAAGAAGAACATGATGAACTCCGCTTTAAAAAATATTTAGTCCGTAGTTTAATAATTTAGATGCTAATAACATAATACTAGACGATACCATACAGTTTAGTACCTATAATAAGATGTTACTCTGTTCATGATGCATCCCAAATAAACAAGAAATTCATGATTGAAAGGCTCTCATCTATGACAAGATAGGGGTGATGATCACTATTTATTTACATATTTTATGCTTCCCTTATATACATAAGACTCGATTTATTGTCTTCCTTGCATCTTTCTATGCTATTTTAGCTAGAATATCCGCTTATATTATGTTTTAATGCAGATTGGATGCATTTGGAGCTTTTTGAGTTGGTAAGGAGCATAGGGGAGTCGGATCGTAGAAGGTTAGGCATGGGAATCGAGAACGGTGGAGAAGAAATGAAAAAAAATGAAGAAACAAGCCATCAGAAGGATGCTCGATCGAGCAACATCCCTTTGCTCGATCGAGTCGGGCTGAAGGTTGCTCGATCGAGCAACATACCCTTACTCGATCGCGCAACCCAGTTTTTGACAGAATTCGGCTTTCCTAAAATTAGTTTAACCTAGTTAATTAAATTGTATTTATAAAAGGAAAACTAGTCTTTCATAATTAGGGATGCTTTAATATTACAAAATCAAGTTTTCTTTGCTTTGCCTCTGGATTTTATTATCAAGACGATTATCTTTAGTTCAAACTTGTAATCGGTATTCTTCAATCTTTCTTCATTATTCAAATTAATTACCTTCTAGTTCTTTAAGTATTCTTTGTTATTCCTTTCATTGTTGTTAATCATGTTTACTTTAATTATTATTGTTGTTATTTATATCGTTATGAGTAGCTAAATTTCTTTCTAGGGTTGGAAGGGGATCTAGGATTGTTAGAAGGGGTAGACTAATTAATTGAATTGCAATTGCATGGTTATCGTTTGATTATCGTTTTAATTCTAGTTGTTTGATTACTGGCTAGGATTAATTAACTAGTCTCGCGAATTAGGATTAACACCGACCGGGTTAAGACTAAGATAGGCTACGATAATTGAATAGAACTCGTTTAATGATAGCGATCGCATGTTAAATTGTAGATCTAAAGGGCATAATTGAGTCGACCGATCTTGTGACCTTAGATAACTTTATTGCATGATAGTTGATTACCCCCTTACCCCTGAATAATAATTCTAGTGAACCTGAAACCCTAGACTTTAAATCTTATTGTTTTAGACCTTTTATTGTTATTGTTTGCTATTAGTTTAGAAATACAAACCAAAAATGCCGAAATTGTAGAGACAAACCTAGTTTAACATATTAGAATACTACCGCCTCCCTGTGGATTCGATACCTTGCTTACCGCTGACTATTAGTTAGTTGTGAATTAGGATTACTTTGATTAAGGTGACGCGACTTTACCCTTATCAAGGGGTTAGATAGACGGAACTTTTCTCATATATTTAAAACACAAAGAGCCGATTTTTTGATGACCCATAATGAAGATGATAAATTAAAGTAAAAAATAAAATTAACCCTTTTCTCCAATGAAGCCTTGCTCCCGTTTGTCTTTCTTGGTAGATCGAGCAACACTACAAATGGAGGCCATATCCTTCTTGATGAACACAATCTTGAGGGTTGGTTCCATATCTGTTTCATACTGATCATCCTAAGCATTCTGCGAAAACCCACAACAAATCATACATAACTTAAAACCCTCGCTAATTATGCTAATGACTGAAACAAACAATTTGAATAGAATCATATGCATATTCGTAAATATAAAAGCAAGTTCCTCGGCCGCAATATTAAGGGAAAAAAAACAAATATTGGCCTCGTAAGTCATAACTGAATTCATCGGTACTTCCATTCACAATGATATCAACTTAGCATCATTGAAATAGAAAAAAAAATACTTAAACCTAAATTGGATAGATGACCAAATTGGATAATGGAAACATAAATTGTTCAAATATATGGGTTATGTAGCGCAGTAATCACACAACTTCCCAGACTCCTTAAAACTCTTCTCGTCATCAATACTCCTCTTAGAAGGCTACAAACATACGGAGTCGATTGTATCAATCCATACAAGATGTCATCTTTATAGACTTCTACAGTTGCTAGCTAGTTGCAAACTCACCCGGGTTTGAATAATCTGAACCAAGACTTGAACCTAAATACGAGGAACCCCAAATATAAACTTAAACGCGGAACTGCCTAGACCTTACGTTGATAAGCCTATTCAATATTACCTCGTGTACAGTATCGTGTCTCACACTCAACACTCAACACTCAACACTCAGACATCTTATTTTAGACCATAGACCAAAATACATTTTTTTTTCTATAAAATAGTCAATTCCAACACTTTGACATGACCCCGTGTCATATAATTCTACCGGAGTCGGAGAAACATGGCCTTGATAGAAACGTGTTGTTCCCGTACTTTATTTGTTAGAATGTAGACTTGATCTGAAATGACAAAATCACTCTTTTCTGAAAATTAGGACAATTAAAATGACTGATTTTAAAATTGGATGGACTTTACGTAAGTGGTAATAACTCACAGCGAACACAACCTTCTATACGAGTAACTAAATTGAAATATATTGACAACACTATTAACCACTCAAACCAAAAGGTTGTGATTCAGGCTAGTTCTCAAAATGATAAGATAATGATTAACAACACTGTAATGTTGTCACCCTGCATGGCAAAATAGACTCCACAAAAGTATAGTACTTCATCCGTCCGGGTCATTTGTTTATCATTTTTAATGTTAAGATTTTTTATGAGTAATTTGAATAATAAAGGTAAACAAATGAGTAAAATTGTAGTTGTAAATCAATAATTAAAACGTTGAGGATATTCATTAATTAACCTGAATGAGTTCCATCAAAAAGTGGACATCTTTGATGTAAACTAGAGTGATATATGAACCATCTCAGCCAAAACCTAAAGGTGATGGTTGAGACTTATATATTATAATTATATTTTATTATGTCTTGTGACAACCCTCGCGATAGCCGAAATAAAATATAACAAGCATGCAATTCATATAGCGGAAAATACGATATTTTTGAAACTTTTTACATGGCAAAAGAAAAGTACGAGGAATGTCAAATAATTACAAACTTAAAGTATAATATACTACAAGGAGACGTAGTCTCTCAAAAAGTTATCAAATATCAAAGTTGTTTAGCAAACTAGCTAAGAAATGTCTAGGGGTGAATCGTCGAGGCCACCGCTCGCTAGCTCACACCCGAACCCAAAAACAAGCAAAATCCATCCAAGCAACCTGTTCATCCATGAAAACATGAACGCCAAAGTCAGTGGAGAGTAAGTCCGGGTTTTCACAGCCATATCACAAATAACATACTTAAACGGTAATACAAAGTAGAAACATACATATATATATATATATATATATATATATATATATAGGGGCGGGATCCCGTGCGAACTAAAGTACGGTGCGAACCGTACGAACTATCTCGGATACACACATCAATACTGCTAGATACATGTAGTAATACTACCGGATACACT
>JAIUZE010072287.1:0-13086 GCA_022085475.1 Heliosperma pusillum | reverse complement strand
TACGATTAGGAAGATTATGATTCATGCTATGATTAGTAAATGATGTTATATGATGAATATTGATGATATATATTGATTGTTGATGATTATTTGAAGTATATATGAGAATTGAAATGATTTGGAAATGAATTGGTTAAGTGTAAGAGGCTCTCGGGTGAACTGGGTTCCCTGCCGGTCGACCGGCCGCCGGTCTGCCAACCGGCTGGGAACACTCCAGTAACTTATTTTTGGAAACTTGGTTTTGCATGAAGAGGTGCTCCAGGCCGGCCCACCGGCCACCGGTCAACCCACCGGCCTGGAACACATCAGTAAGGGAAGTTTTGATTTTGTTGTGATTGTCTGTACCGGTCGACCGGCCGCCGGTCTACCGACCGGCCCAGACCTCTTTTCTCTGTTTTTGGGTTTTGCCTTGTGTTCTGAGCCGGCCCACCGGCCACCGGTCACTTGCCCGGCCTGGAACACGGCTGTGTTGTTTTTCTTTAACTTATAAAACTCGTAATTTATAATAGTTCGCATGATCCGTTTACCGTATAATTTTACGTAATGTCTTATAATATTCATGTTTTGAATATATGATATCTCTTTCCCATGTATCACATGTTTTGTGACGGTTTTGGTATGTTCCCACTTTGAGTCGGTTTTTACAAATGAGTCGGTTTAAGCACTATTTTGTCTTGTGCTTTGTATTCTCATTCCCTTGGCTACCTTCCCGTTCGTAAGGCTGGAATGTCGGAACGGAGAGGTATCCTACTGCTTAATTGCACGTGTTAGTGGGCATACGACGACGTTGTTGGGAGTTGAACGCTATGCGTTGATCGACCCTGCCGTCAAATGTTGTGTACTTGCGAGGTGGTGTTATTTGCATGTAGCGTACCGCTTGTTATGAGGCTTGAGCTTTTTTTCCGCCTCTTTCGTGAATTGATCTACCGAATTTGGGGTACTCGGCATATATATTGTAAGACCGAGTCTTGGATGCGAAACGTTATCGCATGTCGAATCGGAAAAACGTGATTCCGAGATCCTGGCCAGGTTTAGACTAGGACCGTATTATTATCGTCGTGCTACCAGGAGGAAATTAGTCTACATATACGAAATGTGATCGTGTATGCGTTCAGGGAAATGTGATCTCGTGGATGCCTTTTAATCATACTTGGCATGTACACGATGCTAGTGCGTTTCATTTACCGTGAGAGTTGTCGTCTTGTGTCGTCTTTAAATGCGTGATTTCATGATATTGTTCATGGTCATTGCATGATTGGACACCGTCAATGTCTTGGTTCGTGAATGGATGATAATATGTTGGATTTGTGTAATCATCGCATGACTTGACTGGTTTGTCTGTCGAGTCTCAATCTTATCAATCTTATACCGCTAACGGTGAGATGCAAGCCCTAGTGAGCGTATTCGATTGCCGAAGAGTGTCTTCCCCGAGTCTTTGAATAACATGATGGCTTCGGATTTGATTTCCATGTGATCTTATAATTATATCTTGTATTGCCTATCTTTTCTTATCGTAACTCACATGTATATTTATATATGCATGCTCTACTTTTGTATTTCCTTATATGTACGTTACAGGTGATATGGCTGGGAGAACCCGGAGTTACTCCCCACTGACTGTGGCGTTCATGTTTTTCATGAATGAACAGGTTGCTTGCTTGGATGCCTTTTTGGATATGATGTTTTGGGGTTCGGGTGTGAGCTAGCGGGCGTTGTCCCTGGAAGTTTTCACCTCTAGATGATATTAGCTAGTTTTGCTAAACACTTGTTCTTTGCTAACATTTTAAGAGACCCCGTCTCTTTGTTGTATTTCCTTACTTAGTTGTAATATTTTGACACTCCTCGTGTTATATAACTTGCATGTTTAAAGGTTTTTAAAATACCGTATTTCCGCATATCTTTTCACATGCTTGTATGTTTTATCTTTCCGCATTCGCGAGGGTTGTCACAGTAAGATTGAATGAGTTGGCTATGACTTCTTAACTCATTAGTAATTTAGTCTTTTGGACTTAGAAGTTTTGTACTGTTTTGAAGACCATGCTTATGACAGGTCTAATTGGTGTAAATAAGAAGCTTTGAATGATGTCTTGAGAAGCTTTGAATGATGTCTTGTGGTGCGAAATACTTTTGAGATTAAGTGATGTCTTGTGGTTTCCGATTGTGTGTTTGTGAGTATAGGCTTGGTGGAAAAGCATTTGGCTATAGTTCTTGGATTTAAAGATATGATCTTATCTTATGGTATCGGAGACTCGTTTGAAGTAGTAAGGTTTCGTTGTAAGTTGAACCATATTACTTGAGGATTATAGATATGAGCGAGATTCGATAATGTGAGCTATGATGGAAATATCTTGGGACGTTAATGATGATGTTTGACTTGATGTTGTACTTTGTTAATAATGAACTCGTGGGCTATATGACTCGAAAATGACCGAGTATAAGAGAGTATTTGTTAGTCCTTCAGTTAAAGAAACCTTTGAGGTTGTGTTGAATATTTGAGCTAAAGGAATGTTATTATACTTGAGTTGCAATTCCGCATTTGGGATTCCGTGAGATATGAAAGGATGGATGAATTCGGTTGTAGTCGATTTATCAAATCTAGGTGTACCTTACTTTGATGATTGTACGTGGTATGATGGTCCCTTGTAAGAGGCCATTGTAAAGAAATAATTAAGTTGTTTTACTATCGCCTTAAGTTTGAAAGGAGAAATTTTCTGGATTAAACCTTAAACCTTTACTCGTGCCATCATCCCTTTTCATTTCCATTCTTGAATGTTTTTGTCAAGATTGATCTTTAAGAAATTTCAAGCTCGTATCTTCTTTCTTACTCAGATATCTTCATAACTCTACTATCTGCTTTGTCTCTTCCTTGACCTCGTTATTTTCAGCGCTCCTCTCTTGTAATCTCGTGCCTTATTTATTCCCGTGTTCTCCTTGAGATTCCTTATCGTTTTCTATCTCGTTGCTCCTTCATCTCTTCTCTAGTGGATTGGATATTCCGTTTTTAAGGCTCAGAGAATAAGCGTGATGTAATTTGGGATTCTTTAGCTATAATATTTGTCCTTGGATTGAGCAAATTTCATGTTATATTTCATCATGGGAAATAGGACTTAAGCTCTAGGATGAATCCTAATAGTGATAATGAATCTTCTCCTAGTAGTTTTGGATTTGGAGTTTGGTACTCTAGTGTTATTTTGAGAATTTAGTTAATTGATAATATTCGTTGTTGTTGAGTATTATATCGGTTGCTTGGGATATCATTTGGGATTTAGACGTCTTTAATTGGTGGATTCTAAAAGAGACTTTGCTTTAGGGTAATTGAATTGGTACCCAAAGTTTGAGGAGTTTTGTCATAAATGAAAATCGATTCATTTTGAGTTTTAGATGATCTAAATGATTTGAATGGTTGTCCGATTGCCAAGTGATTGATCATTTGTGGTTTGGAATTAGTAATTCTCTTTTATTCTTAAGGAATCATAGTTTGAGATTGAGAAATGTTCGTTGCAACTTTGGATAGTGAGTGCTCACTTGTTATGGAATATAGAGATAGAATGGTGAACCCATTCATCTTGAGGATTAGTAACCACTGTAGTTTGCTAATGTGACTATTTATATTCGAGGCTTCGAGCGTAGTAATGATCGAATTAAGGATGTTAGGGCGTATTAAAGAATTCTTATAACCGATAATGGATTGTGGATTTTCCCTTGTCGTGAGACTTTGGATGAGGCTAGTTGGATCATAGATAACTATGTTTTGTTGCGTGGATTGTGTTTTGACTCTCGAGGAAGAGAAAGTTCATTGTAAATTTAGGATAATGAGTTTGAAGTAAATTGGATTAAAGGATTTCATGCTAAGTCCTTTACTTTGTGGTTGTTAGCGATCATGTTTCCATAGATAAATATTTTGGGTAGTTTCTAGTAAGAGTTTTGATGAAACTAAGAAGATTAGAGTGCGTAATAAATCTTTCATGTGGATTGTTAGTTGTGGAATCTACCGTGCCGATGGACCTTAGTAGATTCTAATTGGATTCGAATAATTGGGATTTGTTACTCGAGGTTTCGTGATTAGGGAATATTTCAGTAGAAATCTAATGATTGAAAATGTTGAGGTGTAGCTTGGGTAAATTGCATCCTCTTGAGGATTAGAGTATCAGTAGAGTTAGTACTATCGAGTTCTTGTAGATCTTCGTGCCGATTTCATCGTGATCTTCCTATCCCTAAGAATTCGATTTGTTTTGTTTTTGCGTGTTTTGTATATATTTTGTTATCGTGATTTGTGAACTTGATGTTCGAGTCGCTCTATGTACGTGTAATGTCTTATTATTTGATTTTATCTTTCAGAAAACCTTCGGATTTTCATATTATATTTCTAATTTAACGTTTCAAAGAAGTCTAAAGATGGTTTATGTACCCTCTTTTTGGAGAAAATGGATTTCTTTTGCTTTTATATTTGGATTTTGCGTTTGGTTGGATGTTTGGACTTATTATTGGAGACGTCTGGTGACTAGTCCTGCACTTACTAACGTTTGTTTTAAATTTTGATTTCACTATTTCGACATTGGTTTGATTTGGATAAGTAGAGTTCTCGATCGCGACGAACACTCTTGTGATCCATAAATAAAGTTTCGCACTTATGAAAAATTTCCTTAAACCGTTTCGAGAAGAACATCATTTCATAAATGTTTTCCCTTGTAAAAGCTTTCGTGTTGATTTTGTAAACCGATTCTTGTCCTTGATACTTTTGTTTTCTACTCTCAAGTTTCGAGGACGAAACTTTTTAAAAGGTGGGGTGATTGTAATACCCGCAAATGTACCCTATTTTTCTAGTAAAAATATTTTACGGATACTTTTCAGCAAATTTTAGTTTTAATTTAGAATTTAATTTTTCCGAGTCAAATTTAGAATTTCCGAGTTCGTATTTGGAATTTCCGCGAGATTCCATGGGAATCCCGTCTTAAGGCGAGTTTGACTTTTATTGACTTTTTCCTCATATATACTCATACTCCCTTAACCTATTTTCACTCAAACACATTCAATCTTACTTCTTCCTTAAGCAAACCAAACCCTTGCTTCCATAAACTTTCTGATCTTTGAATCATCGTATCTCCTTTGTTTCTTGTTGAAATTCTCGTAAGTTTGTCTTATTCTTTCCCTCTTACCGTATTGGTAATAAAATTACCGTCTTTCTCGCTTTTTAAATTATCCGTCTTTCTCAAGGTGAATGATATTCATCTTTTATTATCTAATTGTATGTAGGTGGAGACTAGGAAGGTTTAGAAATCGATTAAAGACGCAAAAAAGGTAACGGTGAAGGGTTACTCGATATCATTTACGTGTTTTACATGCTTATATGCTAGAAATCGTATTAGAATCTGATTAGTAAGTTTAGGAATCATGTTATGGATGATGATTGATGTTATTTGATGATTGTTGATGATGAATATTGATTGTTGATAGTTATTAGAAATGGATTATGAGAATTGGAAATGATAGGATTGAATTTATGTTGAAGGCTCACGGGTGAATTTGGTAACACATGTCACGGTCGTGAAATACAAGTCACGGTCGTGACTTGTGCAGTTTCACTACACTGACCCCTTTTCGTAAAATGATCATATCTCCTTCGTTACTTGCTTGTTTTGGGCTTGTGACCTATCGTTGGAACCGTAAAAGGATAAGCTAACACCTCTAGTTGGAATTTATGTATTTTCATGTCTAGAACTCTAGTTATGAAGGTTTGAAGTGAACCCTTATTTTAATTAGTTTCCAAACTTGTTGTTTTGGAGAAGTATCTATGTTTCTTATTTATTATGCTTCTTAAACTTGGTCTAATGCTTATGTATCATGTATTGATTCATGGTTATCATATTTACATTTATATAATGCCATATTCTCATGCTTTGTGACGGTTTTTGATATGTCCCACTTTGAGTCGGTTTTTACAAATGATACGGTTTGAGCACTATTTTGTCTTGTGCTTTGTACTCTCATTCCCTTGGCTACCTCCACGTTCGTAAGGTTGGAATGTCGGAACGGGGAGGTATCCTACTGCTTAAATGCATGTGTTAGTGGGCATACGACGACGTTGTTGGGAGTTGAACGCTATGCGTTGATCGACCCGGCCGTCAAATGTTGTGTACTTGCGAGGTGGTGTTATTTGCATGTAGCGTACCGCATGTTATGAGGCTTGAGCTCGTTTTCCGCCTCTTTCGTAATTGATCTACCGATTTTGGTGTTACTCGGCGTCATGTGTAGACCGATTCTTGGATGCGAAACGTTTGATTATCGCATGTCGAATCGGAACACGTTATATTCCGAGATCCTGGCCAGGTTTAGACTAGGACCGGATATTTATTATCGTCGTGCTACCAGGAGGACATTAGTCTACATATACGAAATGTAGCATCGTGTATGAGTTCAGGGAAATGCTTTATCCCGTGGATGCCTTTTAATCATACTTGCCATGTACACGGTGCTAGTGCGTTTCATTTACCGTGAGAGATGTCGTCTTGTGTCGTTGTTCTTGAATGCGTGATTTCATGATATTATTCATGGTCATTGCATGATTGGGCACCGTCTATGTATTGGGTTGTTTGAATGGATGATAACATGATGGATTTATTCATGGTAATCGCATGACTTGGCATGGTTTGTTTGTCGAGTCTCAATCTTATCAAACTTATACTGCTAACGGTGAGATGCAAGCCCTAGTGAGCGTATTCAGTTGCCTAAGAGTGTCTTCCCCGAGTCTTTGTATCACATGATGGATTCGGACTTGTACTTCTTATACTCTTATCATTATATATCGAATTGCCTATCTATCCTTATCGTATCTCACATGTATATCTTTATGTATGCATGATTTTACTTTTTTATTTCCTTCTATGTACGTTTAATGTGATATGGCTGGGAGAACCCGGAGTTACTCCCCACTGATTGTGGCGTTCATGTTTTTCATGAATGAACAGGTTGCTTGCATGGATGGATTTTTGCTTATGCTATTTTGGGTTCGGGTGTGAGCTAGCGGGCGTTGTCCCTGGAAGATTAACCTCTAGTCGTTAATTAGCTAGTTTGCTAAACACTTGTTCTTTGTTAACATTTTGAGAGACTCCGTCTCTTTGTTATATTCCGTACTTAGTTTGTAATGTTTTGACACTCCTCGTATTTTCTATCTTGCATGCATAAAAGGTTTTAAAACTTCACATTTCCGCTATATAATTCACATGCTTGCATCTTTTATATTTCCGCTTTCGCGAGGGTTGTCACAGTTGGTATCAGAGCTTTATCGCTCCCGACGCACACACGTGAACCCTAAACTTAATTACTTGACCTTGAAATAATAAATGAGAGATGGGTAGATTTAAGGACCTAAGGTGGTAGTCTTTGGTGTACTTGATGTTTGTTAGGTTCTAACTTGTTTGTTGATTGTGTTGAGTGATGTTATGTTTGTTTGTATCTACCGTCTTAAGGTGGATCATGTGTTACCTAGAAGAAGTATCGTCTACCAAAGATTGAAGATTGACAAGCCTAATTGAAGTGTATTTCTTCCTCATCGATGTTTTCTCTCGTCCTTAATGTATCATGCTCTCTTCCTTCTATCTAAGTGCTTCTTCATCATCTAACTTCTTTTTCCCTTGGAAATTACTCTTGTTACTTTCCTCCTCCTTATCAATTGGTATCCTTACCTTACTCTTGTAACATTTTTGTGGGTACCATACCCTTTTGTTTGTGACATATTGTACTTGTTCGGAAGAATTTTAGACTTGGTGGAATGTTAGTGTTGATAAGAATGAATTTTGGTATTCGAGAAAAATTGTGTAGATTAAAGTTCTCCTCTAGTGGTGAGAGTTGGTATTCTTGAGGAAAGTGTGGTAAGGTATGTTTGATGATTTTAATGTATAAATGCTTGCCATGACTTTTGTGTAAATAGTTCATGATATTCGATGGTGTAAGATTGAATGAGTTGGCTATGACTTCTTAACTCATTAGTAATTTAGTCTTTTGGACTTAGAAGTTTTGTATTGTTTTGAAGACCATGCTTATGACAGGTCTAATTGGTGTAAATAAGAAGCTTTGAATGATGTCTTGAGAAGCTTTGAATGATGTCTTGTGGTGCGAAATACTTTTGAGATTAAGTGATGTCTTGTGGTTTCCGATTGTGTGTTTGTGAGTATAGGCTTGGTGGAAAAGCATTTGGCTATAGTTCTTGGATTTAAAGATACTCTCCTCCCTCGCAAGGAACTTGAACTAGCCACAAATATTACTCAACCTCGCAAGGATGAATAAGGATTAACTCACTCTCGCAAGAACGAATTAATTTGATCTTTATAACTCGCAAGCTATGAAGAACACACAAGTAATCTTGTATTAAGCTCTCAAATTGTATGAATAATTCTGATTACATAGCTTGGTATTTATACTACTAATACTTACCTTAAACTAGCTAGATAGAAATTAGGAAAGTGTGAATACTACTTTATTATTAAAAAAGATTATCACACTACTTTATTCAAATTAGTAAACTAGAAACTAGGAAAATAATCAACAAGACTCTCTTATGAAAAGTAAACTTGAGAAATATTCAAACCAAGCTTCCATCTTGCATACATGGTGATGGTTATTCGTGAATTGCGTCACCCGCGTAAACCTTGGACAGCTCAACTTGAAACGATCATATCTCCTTCGTTACTTATCCAAAAAAAACATGTGACCACTTGTTGGAAAGCTAATATCATGTAGTTTAATATTCAAGTGGAATCACGTCCAAAATAGATATGGATTATGAGATATTTAGCGTTAAAGTTAAGGGAACGAATCTAAAATGTCAAGACTGAACCAACCTTGCATTTTGAGCATAAACCCATGTCCCTCCTATATCATTCTCCCTTTCTTCAAAAAGAATCGTCCCGATTCTTGGACCTACAACCTCCCGGATCAAAAACAATCGTAAAGAATTTAATAGCAAACTTGAATAAGAACTTGAAGGTATTAACGCACACCACCAATCTCTCTTTTAATTCGTCATCTTCAATGTAATTCTCAAATTTGCTACCATCGACACACTTAAGCTTCACTCTTTTCATGTGTCTTCCGTTCTTAAGCTTTCCTTCGTTGTGCCTTCCATTCTTGTGCTCTCCAAAATTAAAACAAAGCTTTCTTGGTAAAACAAGATCATCATGAATATCAATAGGATTCAACTTCATCAAGAAATAAGAATTCCCACCATATAGCTTCGTATCAATGGATATATCAAGTGGTGATTGATAAGGTGCACTAACTTGAGAATTCAAACAAATAGGATCGAACATAAATGTCTCACTCAAGATTGGCGTAAGAGTAAGATCATCTCGTTTTTCATCGCCATAACTTGTGTTATCATGCTCTTCCATGTGAGCTTCAACACAAACTTCTTCAAATTCCTCATCACAAATAGAAGATAATTGAGGATCAACTAATGTCGTATCTTCTATGTACGATTCATCCTCAAAAGAAAATATGTTATCTTCAGTTACATCTTCTATATCTTCATCATCACTTATTGGATCAACAATATAGATGGTGATATCGTCTTCCTCCTTTTCTGTTTCATCATTCGGAATTAAACAGTCTTCTATACTGTTCGTTTGGACAAGGTCAGATATCATCTTTCCCACATCTTCTTCATGTTTCCCTTCTTCATGAACAATATTGGAAGACATACTCTCACCTTCTTCAACCGGACTAGCTTGAAGATGTACGTTGTGAACCATTGCTTCTTGGTGGTCATCATCACCATAAGGATCAACCACGTGAACCTCCTCTTCCTTATTTTCACTTGTCGCCTCCTCCCTTTTACGGTCAGGTAGCACAAAGGTTGGAAGGAGATTACATAATTCATCGATCGTTAGATCGCGTTTTTGTGGGCATTCTTTAGCTATGTGTCGTAGGCCTTGGCACTTGAAACAACGCCTTAACGAACTTCCCTTGTTCTCTACAATCCCACTCTTTGTTGTTGTCTTCACTTCTTGTTTTTTGTGAATGACTTCAAAAGACTCAATCTTTGTCTCTTCTTTCTTTGCTCTTGGACGTTCATACTTTGCTATAATTCCGTCAAGCTCCTTGTGTATATTCTTCCAAAACTTGGCTTCCTCAAATTCCCTTTCTAACCGTTTTATTTCACGATCAAGGTTCTTTAAACCCCAAACCATGATTATAAACACAATGTAGATAAATCACATATTCAAGGACCGTCTTAATTTAAGGAAATCAAGAGCCGAAGCTCTGATACCAAATTGATGTAAAATAAACCAAAATTTTGCCTTTTCAGAGATATCGTTGCAGCGGAAATAAAAACAATATAAAAAGATATGAATTAGTTGTGATATCTCGCAAGATGAACAACTAAGACTTGAACTAGACAAGTAATCTCGCAAGACAACTCGAATAACTCGGATATGACGTGCTCAAACTCTCCTACCTCGCAAGAAACTCAAATTTGCCACGAATAATACTCAACCTCGCAAGGAAGAATATGGATTAATTCACCCTCGCAAGAACGAACTAACAAACTTAAAGCTCGCAAGCAATAAGAATAAACAAGAAACTCTTGTATTAAACTCTCAAATTGTGTATCTACTACAATGCATAAGACTCCTTATTTATACTACTACAAATTACCATAAACTAACTAGATAGAAATTAGGAAATTAACAAGACAACCACCTTATTTCAGTTTAGGAAATAAGATCATCACACTACTTTATTCAAATTAGGAAAATAATAATAAAACTCTATTTAGGAAAGTAAACTTAGAATTATTCAACCCAAGCTTCCATCTTGCATACATGTTGTTGGTATTTCATTCAATTGCGTCACCCGCGTATACCTTGGACAGCTCAACTTGAAACGATCATATCTCCTTCGTTACTTATCCAAATAAAGCATGTGACCACTTGTTGGAAAGCTAACATCATGTAATTTCATCTCCAAGTGAAATCACGTCAAAATAATCAATAATTTCTGAGTTATTGATCTTTAAAGTCAAGGGAACGAATCTGAAATGTCAAGAGTGACTTAAACTTGCATTTTGAACATATACCCATGTCCCTCCTATATCAGTAAGGTTTCGTTGTAAGTTGAACCATATTACTTGAGGATTATAGATATGAGCGAGATTCGATAATGTGAGCTATGATGGAAATACCTTGGGACGTTAATGATGATGTTTGACTTGATGTTGTACTTTGTTAATAATGAACTCGTGGGCTATATGACTCGAAAATGACCGAGTATAAGAGAGTATTTGTTAGTCCTTCAGTTAAAGAAACCTTTGAGGTTGTGTTGAATATTTGAGCTAAAGGAATGTTATTATACTTGAGTTGCAATTCCGCATTTGGGATTCCGTGAGATATGAAAGGATGGATGAATTCGGTTGTAGTCGATTTATCAAATCTAGGTGTACCTTACTTTGATGATTGTACGTGGTATGATGGTCCCTTGTAAGAGGCCTTTGTAAAGGAATAATTAAATAGTTTTACTTTCGCCTTAAGTTTGAAAGGAGAAATTTTCTGGATTAAACCTTAAACCTTTACTCGTGCCATCATCCCTTTTCATTTCCATTCTTGAATGTTTTTGTCAAGATTGATCTTTAAGAAATTTCAAGCTCGTACCTTCTTTCTTACTCAGATATCTTCATAACTCTACTATCTGCTTTGTCTCTTCCTCGACCTCGTTATTTTCAGCGCTCCTCTCTTGTAATCTCGTGCCTTATTTATTCCCGTGTTCTCCTTGAGATTCCTTATCGTTTTCTATCTCGTTGCTCCTTCATCTCTTCTCTAGTGGATTGGATATTCCGTTTTTAAGGCTCAGAGAATAAGCGTGATGTAATTTGGGATTCTTTAGCTATAATATTTGTCCTTGGATTGAGCAAATTTCATGTTATATTTCATCATGGGAAATAGGACTTAAGCTCTAGGATGAATCCTAATAGTGATAATGAATCTTCTCCTAGTAGTTTTGGATTTGGAGTTTGGTACTCTAGTGTTATTTTGAGAATTTAGTTAATTGATAATATTCGTTGTTGTTGAGTATTATATTGGCTGCTTGGGATATCATTTGGGATTTAGACGTCTTTAATTGGTGGATTCTAAAAGAGACTTTGCTTTAGGGTAATTGAGTTGGTACCCAAAGTTTGAGGAGTTTTGTCATAAATGAAAATCGATTCATTTTGAGTTTTAGATGATCTAAATGATTTGAATGGTTGTCTGATTGCCAAGTGATTGATCATTTGTGGTTTGGAATTAGTAATTCTCTTTTATTCTTAAGGAATAATAGTTTGAGATTGAGAAATGGTCGTTGCAACTTTGGATAGTGAGTGCTCATTTGTTATGGAATATAGAGATAGAATGGTGAACCCATTCATCTTGAGGATTAGTAACCACTGTAGTTTGCTAATGTGACTATTTATATTCGAGGCTTCGAGCGTAGTAATGATCGAATTAAGGATGTTAGGGCGTATTAAAGAATTCTTATAACCGATAATGGATTGTGGATTTTCCCTTGTCGTGAGACTTTGGATGAGGCTAGTTGGATCTTAGATAACTATGTTTTGTTGCGTGGATTGTGTTTTGACTCTCGAGGAAGAGAAAGTTCATTGTAAATTTAGGATAATGAGTTTGAAGTAAATTGGATTAAAGGATTTCATGGTAAGTCAGACTTTGTGGTTGTTAGCGATCATGTTTCCATAGATAAATATTTTGTTGGTAGTTTCTAGTAAGAGTTTTGATGAAACTAAGAAGATTAGAGTGCGTAATAAATCTTTCATGTGGATTGTTAGTTGTGGAATCTACCGTGCCGATGGACCTTAGTAGATTCTAATTGGATTCGAATAATTGGGATTTGTTACTCGAGGTTTCGTGATTAGGGAATATTTCAGTAGAAATCTAATGATTGAAAATGTTGAGGTGTAGCTTGGGTAAATTGCATCCTCTTGAGGATTAGAGTATCAGTAGAGTTAGTACTATCGAGTTCTTGTAGATCTTCGTGCCGATTTCATCGTGATCTTCCTATCCCTAAGAATTCGATTTGTTTTGTTTTTGCGTGTTTTGTATA
>JAIUZE010072286.1:0-11287 GCA_022085475.1 Heliosperma pusillum | reverse complement strand
GGGATGATTGTAACACCCCGTAAATTTGGACCGTTATTATATTTTAAAAGTAATATTTTAAATCAAATTTAATTTAATATTAATTTAATTGAAATAATAATAATTCGATAAAATATAATTTTATTTTATTTTGAAGTAATATAATTATTTTTGATAGTTTGGAAATGTTTAAAAGTAATTTAAACTATATTTAAACCTTTTTCTTTAATAAAAGAGTATGTCAAAGAAAAGTCGTAAAAATGGGATTTTCCATTTCTTACGGTCGTTGGGTAAATGAGTTAGGATATAGGGCATTGGGGTACTTAATTTTCTAGTAAACTCGTGTTTAAAAACTTTAGCGTTGTCGAAAATCGCGTTTGACGAATAATTCGAATTCCCGTCAAATCGAACCAAAACCGAGTAAAAAAAAAATAGACCCAATATCCCATGACCCTTATGACAGCCAGCCTTCGCCTCTCCCTTAGGTTTCATTTTTATTTTTCCCAATTCGTTCTATCAACAACACAAATCAAAAAAAAAAAACTTACAATCGTAATTTCAGCATAACTTCTTCGTTTCTAGTCCGATTTTCGCGAAATTTATATATTCGGAATCCTCTCTTCAAGATCTACATCCTAGTATGTTTTAATTCCAGTTTCCCTAATTTCGATTTAAGCTTATTTTTGGGTATAATTTCGGTTTAGGTGATAATTGTTGTGTTTTTGTTGTTTTAAATAGGTGAAGATCATGAAGACGACTTAGGAGACTCATATATAGTAGAGGACGAAGGGTAGTCACGGTTTTTAGGGTTTTCTCAAGGGTTAATTTCGTTTTTCTAGCTTAAGGTAACTATTCCGAGTTACTCGACGATATAATGTTACATTTGTTATGTGTTGGATGTTATGTGAGTAGTAATTTGTTAGGTTTTATTCATATGAATTATTGTTGTTAAGTTTATTAGTTTTATGGTTATTTCATATGTTTGTAGTGTTGAATTGAATTGATAATGGTTGTGTGTTGTTGGAATGGTTTTGTATCATTGTTGAGACGGGTTTTTGATGGAAAAGGAAGGAGATAGTAGGGCTGCCCAAAACAGCCCCAAAACAGGCCGTGTGTGGGGCGTGTTTGTGGCGTGTTTGTGGCGTGTTTGTGGCGTGTGTGTGGCCGGGTTTGGCTGTTGTTCGGGTTGTGTGTTTGAGCCTTTGTTTGATGCTTTGTGTTTGTCATTTGTACAATTGAACATGTTGATATTTTGGTGTATTAGTAATTTTTATTATTATGAGAAATTGTTGGAAATGGGTTAGCTTATAAGTTGGAATAATTTTTCCTTATGGTGATAATTTTCACATGAATTGTATTATGTTGAATTGTGTGATTTGAGTCAAAATGAGTCAAGACTCTGAGCTGGGCCAATATGACCGAATGAGTTTGGTCAAATTAGGTTTAAACCGGTCAGCCCTGATTTGACCAATGACCCGTCGCGGGACTTGGGTCGGGGATTTGTCTTTGGGGTAAGTTTGGATGACTATGGTGGATATTGAATGTTATATTTTAATGCCTTGGCCATGTTGGTTTGGAATGTTGGATTGTCATTTGATTATATTTGTATGTAGTCGTCCATATGCTAGCTTGTGATCATTTGTATTTACAAGTTTGGACTTTTTGCCCTTTTTATTGTTAAGTTGGCTAAAGTATTCACTTGGGACGAGGTATTAAGTGAGTATTTTCAGTCATTGTCATAGATAGGTCATTATAGTCTTTGACGAGTGTATGTTCACGGCTTAATAGCCTTTGTGTTCCCGGCTTGGTGGGTTTATATCCAAGCTGGGGCATGACTTTTATGCCTATTTTGTGAGTGGATGGTCAGCTTAAGTACTAGCCAACCCTTTGGTGGACTCCTTAGGGTACTCATGTGGTTTTATCATGAGTCTTGGGTGCGGTGGTTTTATCCGCATTTCTCTAGGTCTGCGCAGTCTAGGATTAGGGTTGAGTTGTATCTTGGCCATGTTTTAAATATAACCTCTGAGCTAAAATACTAGCTTCCCTACCTCGTGGTATAGACTCGAGTTACAAAGTGACTATTGACTGTACTAGGAACTTATGCCTGTCTCTAGATATATTACCCTTTCTTGTTTGATGATTCTATGAAACATAGAAGGTGAGATGCAAGCCGGCTATGGTTGATAGAGTTTGGATTCCCGTATGATATGTGACTCACATGATAGTGTAGCTTGAGTTGGTCTAGTATTCACATACTAGGACTATATGTTATTTATATTGAATTTCACATGAAAAGCTTGATGGTTTAGCCTTTAAATGGGCTATGTATTATATGTGCTCATATTTATATGCTTTCATGTTATATTAACATGACATTTCGTGGCTGGGAGAACTCGGAGTTACTCCCCACTGACTGTGGCTTTCGTGTTTGTATAAAATGCGGTTGACAGGTAGGTGATGCTTATATGGGGTACACGGACGAGCTAGCGAGCAAAGTAACCTTGGAACTTAGATTGGTTCCCATTTTGTAGTGACACGTATGTCACACTTTTAGGGACATATGTCTCCCTCTGTACATTCGGTTTGTATCATTTTGTATTCCGCTATTTTTAGCGATGGTTATGTAAATAAGTTTGTTAGACCTTGCATGTTTTGACACCTTCTATTAGGATATCTTTATAACAGGTTCAAGTTTTAAAAATTACAGGTTTTACTCTATTGAACCTATTACAAACATATCCATGCAGTTTTTATTTAGAAATTACGTGTTTAATTTTTCTGCGATTTTTGAGGGTGTCACAGAGTAACTCTGAGTCCTCCCAGCCACGAAATGTCAAGTTTAATAAAACATGAATAACATAAAAGAGATGTATATGGAAAATACAACACTTTAACATATACGATATGATTTTCATGTTATGAATACAATTAACTAACATATAACCTATCATATGAAAGCTATCATGTGAATCTGATAATAATTTATAATACGAGGTAGGGAAGCTGGTATGCTAGCTCAGAGGTTACCGTTAACATGGCCATGATACACTCAAACCCTAATCAAAATTAATATCATGTGAATCAGTTAAAACCGGTAAGCCAAATCTATCAACTTAGCCGGCTTGCATCTCACCTTCTAAGATTCATAGAATCATACAAACATGAAAGACCAATACTTCTACAAACAGGCATAAGTTCTTAGTAACGTCAATAGAAGACTTCTGTAACTCGAGTCTATACCACGAGGTAGGATATACTTATATATTTAGGCTCAGCGGTTACCCTAATAACATGGCCCAAATACAAAGCACCCATCTAGGCTCAGCGGTTACCCTAATAACATGGCCCAGATCCAAAGCACATATCTTAGCTCAGAGGTTACCCTAATAACATGGCCAAGATACAACTCTACCCTCAACCTAGACTGCGCAGACCTAGAGAAATGCGAAGATCCATCGCACCCAAGACTCATCACATGAGTATCCCTAAGGAGATCCACCAAAGGGTTGGCTAGTACTGAAGCTGGCTCCATTCCCCAAAGTGGAAGCAATGGCAGCCATGCCCCGACTTGGAGATCAACCAAGCCGGGACACAAAAGCTATTAAGCGGTAAACTCCATATGCTCGTTAAAGATAGTAAGGCCTATCAATGTCATGGTCCAAGATACTCATTTAGAATTAGAATGGTCAAGACGCCATATTCTCATAATTCTCTATGGGTACTTAGTCAACACGACACATATCATCCAATCAAACAGTCACGGGAAAAACTTCCTAACATGTGACTAATTGCATATAAAAAATCATATTCAAATAACATATCGCCTCATATCTACTAAGGCTAATTCATTAATTAAATACAACTTACCTGAAGACAAAATCCCGACCCGAAGCCCGCGACGGGTCAAGTCAGTCAAAACGGGGCTGACTAGATCTTAGTTTGACCAACACTTTGGTCAAAACCGGCTAGAAACAGAGTCGTATTTACCACATAGACTGAACATAAAATCATCATATTCTCAAGTCATGTTATTTAAAACTTCTAACATGTGAATTATTAAATCTTACGAAAAACCCGCTTGACTTAAAGGATATAAATGTAAACTACGATCTCGTATTATAATTTCTAACATGTGAGAAATAATAATTTTATGAAAAACCTTTTTAATTAAATATTTTACTTATTAACATTTCCCACTTGCTAAATATTACAAAACACGATAAAATGGCAATAACTCAAAAACCGTCACAAGACCAAAAAGGTGACTCATGGGCTGATTTGGCCGGACCTAACACGGGCCTGGACTGGGCCCACGGCCTGGTTTGGGCCTGTTTTGGGTCGTCATTTTTAAAACCGTTTCTTAATATTTCCCGCATGCTTTAACATATTTAAAACCCGTCAAAACAACAACAAAACAATCAAGTATCGACACAACCCACAAGGACCAAACACGGACCAACCAGACCGGGCTGGACCGGGTCTGAACCGGCCTGAACCGGCCTGGTTTGGACCGGTTTCCAGCCCTCTAAACAGCCCCCTACACGGTCCAACACCAACATCAATTCTAAATTAATTCTAACATGTTTTTAATTAACAAACAACCATTTTAACAATCATCCATACAAAAATCATGATTATGAACAAATCATTCAAATATGTCAAGAACACCAAACATGCTATAAATTCATAAAACATAATAATAACAACTACTTAGCATGTTACTAACTAAAACCGTAAGTAACAATAATATGAACAAAAACTAAAGGTATGTGACATTAATTCGTCGAGTAACTCGGAATCGTTACCTTAGCTAGCAAAAATCAATTAGCACCAAAATAAGAACTAAAAATAAGAAACCCGTCTTCTAATCTTCTCCTAAAATATACGAGTCACCAAACTCGTCTTCAAAATCTTCCCCTATAAGAAATGACAAGAAAAATATTTGTTAGAATTAAAACTTGATTTTCCATAATTAAAGTGTTGAAAACGATTTTGTCGGAATTGAAAATAAACCGTACTTGAAGATGGAGAGCGAAGAGGAGATTCTAGAAATATAAGTTAGGACGGCTTTGAATAAGAAATGAAGGTTTTATGACGATTTGGCTCAAGAACGACGAAGAACGATGAAGAACGACGAAGAACGATGAAGAACGATTAAAGAAAGTGTTAATTTGATCTTAATTGATTAGTGTAAATGGACAGATAGTTAGTGCGTAAGTGTGCGAATGGGCAGGTTGTAGATATCGAGGAAATTATGAGTGGGTTTTGAAATGTGTACGGGGATTGAATGTGTTGAAAATTATATTACGGTAATTGAGGAGAATAATTAGAATAAGTTAATTAAACCAAATATCTAGATATTATGTTATTGTAATGAAAAGAAAGGACAAATATCTAGCTTAAGAGAGGAGAGGAGCCGTGTGATTTGGGTAGTAATCGGGTCTGTTTTGTAAACGATTTGCGTAATTTAAGTTAACGGATCGATAAAGTTATAAATATCTTAGATAGTATTATTAGTTTAATCATATTAATTTAAAATATCTAAAGTGAGTGGAAAAAGGTGACATGGGCGTGTGACTCATGCCAAAGTCGAGTTTCGGGTTTGTTTCGGGATTTAAGATGACTCGGGAATAGTTAAATGACGTTCGGGTTAAAACCGTAGAAGTTATTCTTTAATTCCGAATAAATTCAAAATAATTATATTAAATTATCATAAATCCAAATAAATCTTAATAAAAATAAATTAAAATTATTATTTTTTTAAATAAAATTTCGGTCTTCAAAATTACAAGGCGAGTCGGAAAAAGTCAACGAAAGTCAAAGTTGACTTAAAAACGGGATTCTCATGGAATCTCTCAAAAATTCAAAATACGAACTCGGAAATTCCAAATTCGACTGGAAACAATAAATACCACTTTAAAATTTAAATAGGCTGAAAAGTATCCGTAAAAATATTTTCCCTAGAAAATAGGGTACTTTTCGGGTTGTTACAATCACCCCTCCTTTTAAAAAGTTTCGTCCTCGAAACTTAGAAGAAGGAATGTGACATATATGTAGGTCTATTTCAAAACTTTTAAAAATATATTTGTAATAAAAAATACAGGATCTTATCAATGGAACGGAAGGTTCTCGTCAGCTGTTAAGAACATCGACGTCCCAAGTCAAAGACTTTAAAAGATACATTTTCGCATCAATAAATGAGAAAACTAGTTATCGAACGTCTCCAATAACGAGTCTCAACACTCCTTGACGGTAAAATACTTGAAATCATTAAAATATTTCCAAAAGCTTTTAGTTCAAAAATTTCTTAGTAAAGGTAATAACTCTACTATCTATGCCTAAAATTTCTAACTAAAGCTTCTAGTAATCTACCTATAAGAAATGAAATTCGATAGATGGAACGGAGTATTCGAAAGAATAAATCGAATAGAAAGAGGATAGAAAGAAGGAATGAACCACAATACTATCTTCCATCTATGAAAATTCAATTGTCGATCGTAACTTGACAACACTAACTGCACCTGAATTTAGTCCTCCAGAGAGTGCAATATATCCTCAATATTTTCAATCATCCGATTCCTACCAAAATATTTAATAAGCATGACATATCGAGTAACAACTCCCAATTATTCAACTTATATTAAAATCTTCTAAGGTACATCCAAAACTCTTATTGGAAATCACCATCAAAATATTTATAATTAGAGAAACAAGACCTCTAACAACCTCAAAGTAAAGGACTTACTATGAAATCCTTTAATCCAATTTATTCAAAAAGTCATTACCCTAAATTATTAAAAATGAACCTTCTCATCCTCAAAAGTTAAATCACAAAACCTCAAAGAGATTAGTCACACAGATCTTATTTCACTTAACTTTTGCCAAACATAAGGCAATGCAACCGTAAATCAAATTATTTATCTCTTCCAAACTCTCAATACATCGGTTTTTGCTTATAACAATATTCCTCAAGTTTGGTCATCCAAATTCAAAATTCTACAAGGTAATTATTCCCGTTAGGGTCCAACATTTAAAGACTATAATTTCCCAAGTAACACTTAAAGAATCACTAAAATTCTTAACCACAACTACCAACTTATCGTTATGATTATTTCGATCCTCAAAACGATATTGCAACATTAAGCTTTCATAGTCTAAAACTACTAAGAGAGTTTCATCTTAAGTTTATCCTCAATTCCTTATAATCATCTGAACATGAAACTAGCTTAATAGGATGGTTAGGTACCATATTCTAAACTTCTTCCTCAAGGTACCAACTCTCACCACCATAGGGTGAAATTAGATCTATACCATTTTCCTCAAATCACGAGTTCCTTCTAACAAACATTAATATTCCACAAAATTCAAAGTTCTTCCTACTAAGTATAATATACCATAAACAAATGGGTACGACATCCATAAAAATGTTACAAAAGGGAGGTAAGGATACAAATGGTAAGATGGAGGAACTATCTAGAGTAATTTCCAAGAGGCAAATTGCAACGGGAGTATGTGACCAAGCCAAGACACGAGCCATGACACGAGCCATGACACGAGCTCAAGACAAGACACAAACTCAAGACAAGACTCAACATCAAAACAACAACATACATTCAGACAACACCATGACAAGCTATGACAATGTTCTATTCAGTCCATGCCACAACCACTTCAAGCCTGCTAAGACAACACCACCACAACCAGAACAAAGCCTAGCCATCCACTTCCCAAGACTAGGCCACAACAAAGCTCAGCCAACAGCCCAACAACCCCAACACAACAAAAACAGCCCCCAGCCAAAAACAGCCTATCACAGCCTTTCTAAACAAGGTCCATGGGGCCCCACACAATCAAACAAACCTAACCAACCCTCAAACCTATGTCTTGGGAAGGTCCTCTACAACTTCCCCAGGACTTCCCTCCCCAGAAACAAACACACAAAGAGTTAGCTTAGGGACAACTTCAGACTGTCAAGATTTCAGCCTTTTTGCAGTAGTTAACATGTCACTATCAGACTTTCCTTTTATGATCAAACAAACTCGAGGGCCTTTTAGAGGGACCTTTGGCATCCATCCCACTTCATTTGAGCTCAAGAATCAAGCTCAGAAGTCCACCCCTCCACCAGTTTCAACCCCAACAAACCCATTAAGGCAGATTGTCCCATTAGAATTACTTTTCTGCTTTATCTACTTTATGTCAGTTTTCCTGCAAGTTTGTAGCTGTTATTTTGTTCATGTTGTAAGCCTTTGTGGCCTTAGATATCTCCTAACGTCTGAGTTGTATCCTTGTTGCCTATATAAGGCCTTTACCTAATGAAATGCAAATCAGATTTGAAGTAAAACATAAAACTGAAACCTTGTTTTTGTTGCATCTCTTGGCTGTGTGCTTGAGACAACTTCCTTTGCTTTGTGCTTGGAAGTGAACTTGGGTCCTTAGCTGTGTGCTGGGATCAAAGTTCAACCCTCAATCATTGGCTTTGTGCTTTGATTAAGGTCCTATCCTTGTTCTTTAACAATCAATTCAAACAGAAACAGAGTACTTGCAAGTGTCTTAATCTTAGCTCAATTTGTCATTGTTTAGTTGTCTTTTCTGCATAGTTTCAGTGCAAATTGGTTATCAGAGCTTTGGTTTGTGAGTTCATCTACCTAACTACATTAAAAACACAAAATACAACCATGAGTGAAGAGAGAATCACAGGTCTTGAAAACACAGTTCAAGATCTTGTCAGAACGGTAATGGAGGTCTCTAGATCTGTCAATGAACTCCTTGAGGGCCAACAGAACAATGATACAAGGGGAGGCAGAGGTCGAGGAAGAGGAGCACCTTTCCCACAAGGTGGCGTAAGGAGGAGACAACCTGTAGATCAGTTTGAAATGTCAGATTCAGATGGCTCAGATCACAATCTTCTCAGACACCAAGACAAAGATATCAAGGTAGAGATTCCTGACGTTCTAGGTAGCTTGAACCCTGATGATTTCTTAGATTGGCTAAGGTCTGTAGAAAGAGTCTTTGAGTTTAAAGGATACACTGATAGAAAGGCTTTTAAGGTTGCTATCATGAAACTAAAAGGCTATGCCTCACTTTGGTATGAAAACATGAAAACCTTGAGGGTTAGAGAAGGGAAAGAACCTGTAAAGTCATGGCTCAAACTGAAAAAGAAAATAAGAGCTAAGTTTGTCTCTAGGGACTACACTCAAGACATGTTCATTAAGCTTACTCACCTAAAGCAAGACCAAAGACCTTTAGAGTCCTACCTAAGAGACTTTGAACAACTCACTTTGCAATGTGAGGTTGTTGAGAAATCTGAACAAAAGATAGCAAGGTTCTTAGAGGGGTTGGATGAAAGGATAGCTAGCAAAGTCAGGCTACAAAACATATACTCCTGTGAGGAAGCTGTCAACTTGTCTTTAAGGGTAGAAAAATTGGGAAAAGGAAAGGCCAGTGCTTCTAAGACACCTTCCAGAACCCCCACCTTCAAACCTTTTGTAGGAGTTAAGATAGGAGAACCTGTGGTTCCTGTTAAGACTCCTTTCAACCTTGATAAAGGCAAGGCTGTGGAGGCAGGCCAAAGGAAGACTACCCCTCTCAAAAAGTGCTTTCAATGTCAAGGGTATGGACATTTTGCTAGAGAATGTCCATCTAAAAGGGCTCTGAGTACCCTAGAGGTAATCCATTGGGGAGATGATGAAGTGTTGGTCTGTGATGAAGAGATGGAAGAGCCTGAGGTAGAGGCTAGTGAGGAGTTGATAGAGCCTGATGCAGGGTTAAGTTTGGTAACATGGAGGGTAATGCATACTCAACCACAACCGTTGGAAGAGGACCAAAGACACCAGATCTTTAGGACCAGATGTACCATCAAGGGTAGAGTATGTAACCTCATTATTGATGGGGGAAGCTGCACTAATGTGGCTTCCAAAACACTGATAGACAAGCTAGCTCTACCCACCAAAGACCACCCCCTACCTTACAAACTCAGATGGCTAAACAAAGGGGATGAGATCAAGGTGGATAAACAATGTGTTATACCTTTCTCAATTGGTAAAGGGTATGTGGATGAGAGTCTTTGTGATGTTCTACCTATGGATGCATGTCACCTTCTGCTTGGGAGACCATGGGAGTTTGATAGGGATGCCATACACCATGGGAGAGACAACACCTACACCTTCAAGTATGGGAAGAAGAAGATCACCCTAGCACCTTTACCACCTGCTTTAAAGATCAACCCAACCCCCATGAGTGAGGCTTCCAAAGAAGTCATGTTGATAAGTGAATCAGAAATAGCACAAGAGCTAAGTGAGCTACAACCTGTATACATATTGCTAGTCAAGGAGACTGGGATGAGTATCATTGATATCCCTGAAGAGGTCAAATCTATCCTAGAAAGTTATGGTGATGTCTTCCCTACTGAGCGTCCTAGTGGACTGCCACCACTTAGAGGGATAGAGCACCACATTGACCTAGTGCCTGGAGCTATCTTACCCAACAAGCCAGCCTACAGGAGTGACCCTAAGGCTACACAAGAGCTCCAACTTCAAGTAGGTGAACTACTCAACAAGGGCTATGTAAGAGAGTCCCTCAGTCCTTGTGCTGTACCAGCCTTGCTTGTGCCAAAGAAGGATGGGACTTGGCGTATGTGTATTGATAGTAGGGCCATCAACAACATTACCATCAAGTATAGGTTTCCCATACCTAGACTTAATGCTATTCTGGATGAGCTAAGTGGGGCTCAAGTGTTCACTAAGATTGATCTAAGGCAGGGCTACCACCAAGTGAGGATAAGAGCAGGGGATGAATGGAAGACAGCTTTCAAGACTAAACATGGGATCTATGAATGGCTGGTGATGCCTTTTGGGTTGTCTAATGCCCCTAGCACCTTCATGAGGTTGATGACAGAGGTCCTAAGGCCTTACTTAGGCAAGTGTGTAGTGGTTTACTTTGATGATATTCTTATTTACAGTTCAACTAAGGGAGAACATTTGCAACATCTGAAGTTGTTTTTTGAGGTCCTAAGAGAAAATAAGTTGTATGGCAAGCTAGAGAAGTGCACCTTCATGCAGCCTAAGGTTTACTTCCTTGGGTTCATCATCTCTAAGAAAGGGGTAGCAGTTGATCCTGAGAAAGTGCAAGCAATCAAGGAATGGCCCATTCCCCAAACTGTTACTGATGTAAGAAGTTTCCATGGAGTGGCATCTTTCTATAGGAGGTTCATACAAGGGTTTAGTTCAATCATGGCCCCTATTACTGAGTGCATGAAGAAGGGAGAGTTCAAGTGGAATGAGAAGGCTGAAAGGTCCTTCAATCTGATCAA
>JAIUZE010072285.1:0-34169 GCA_022085475.1 Heliosperma pusillum | reverse complement strand
GCATATACGATTCAATCCATTTTCGTATATGTAGACTAATTTCCTCCTGGTAGGAACGACGATAATAATACGGTTCCTAATCTAGATCTGGCCAGACTCCCAGAATCGCATTTTCCGGTTCGACAAGCGATGACATTTCGCATCCAAGACTCGGTCAATCATTGACGCCGAGTACCCCAAATTCGGTAGAATAATTCACGAAAGAGGCGGAAAAGAGCTCGAGCCACATAACAAGCGGTACGCTACATGCAAATAACACCACCTCGTAAATACACAACATTTGACGGCCGAGTCGATCAACGCAAAGCGTTCGCCTCCCAACAACGTCGTCGTATGCCCACTAACACATGCAATTAAACAGTAGGATAGATCCCCGTTCCGACATTCCAGCCTTACAACCGTGGAGGTAGCCAAGGAAATGAGAGCACAAAGCACAAGACAAAATAGTGCTCAAACCGTAACATTTGTAAAAACCCACTCAAAGTAAGACATATCAAAAACCGTCACAAAACATGTGATTAGGGAATTATATAAACTTAACTATGATAAAAATGAATCAATACATGATACATAAGCATTAGAACAAGTTTATGAAGCATAATGAATAAAAACATAGATCACCTCTCCAAAACAACGTTGTTTGGAAACCAACGAAAACAATGGTTCACTTCAAACGGTCATAACTAGAGTTCTAGACATGAAAATGCAGAAATTCTAAATGGAGGTGATAGCTTATTCTCTTACGGTTCCAACGGGATAGCACAAGCTCAAAACAAGCAAGTAACAAAGGAGATATGATCATTTTACGAAAAGAGGTCAGTGCAGGAAAACTACAGTCGACCGCGCGTAACGCTGCCAGCGCCACCACGACGCATCCAGCGCCACCACGACGCATCCAGCGCCACCACGACGCAGCCTGCGCCACCACGACGCAGCCTGCGCCACCACGACGCAGCCTGCGTCCTACGACGCAGTCTGCGTCCTACGACGCAGCCTGCGTCCCACGACGCAGCCAGCGTCCCACACGGGATTCAGGAACGATCAAAACCAACATGTTATCAACAACAAAAATCTTCATTTATCATCACAAACCATAAATTCTCATATCAATTAACAACTAACAACATCCATCAACAACAACACAAGTCTTAAGCATACTAACCATAATCTAAATACGATTACTAGCCTAGAAAACACATAAAACACGTAAATGATATCGAGTAACCCTTCACCGTTACCTTATTGCATCTTTACTCCGCGTCAAGGTCCTCTTCTATTAAGAAATAGCCTTTGTCGGGATCTTGAAGGTCACCACCTACAAATAGTTAATAAAAGATGAATTTACTTCACCTTGAGAAAGACGGAAAGTTTGAAAAGCGAGAAAGACGGTAATTTTATTATCAATACGGATAGAGGAAGCTAAGAGGGGAAGAATAAGACGAACTTACGTGAATTTGAGCAAGAAACGAATGAGATATGACGATTCAAAGATTTGATGAAAATGGAGGCAAGGTTTTGATTTGGGTTTCTTAGTGATGAAGTAAGTTGAGTTGTGTGAGGAATGAAATAGGTTAAAGAGGTAGTATGAGATGTATAAGGAAAAGTCAAGAAAAAGTCAAAGTCGCTTTAAGACGGGATTCACATGGAATCTCGCGGAAATTCCAAATACGAACTCGGAAATTCTAAATTCGACTCGGAACATTAAATTCTAAATTAAAACTAAATTTCACTGAAAATTATCCGTAAAATATTTTCACTATAAAAATAGGGTACATTTACGGGTGTTACAATCACCCCACCTTTTAAAAAGTTTCGTCCTCGAAACTTGAGAGTAGAAAACAAAAGTATCAGGGACAAGAATCGGTTTTCAAAATTAATACGAAAACTTTTATAAGGGAAAACATTTATGAAATGATGTTCTTCTCTAAAACGGTTTAAGGAAACTTTTACAAGTGTGAAACTTTATTTACGGATTTCAGGAGTGCCCGTCGCGAACGAGTACTCTAGTTATCCAAGGCAAAGCAATGTCGAAATAGTAAAATCGAAAATCAAAACCAGCGTTAGTAAGTGCAGGACTAGTCACTAGACGTCTCCAATAATAAGTCCAAACATCCAACCAACGCATAAACCAAGTATAAAAGCGAAATAATCTACTTTCTCCAAGAAGAGGATACAAAGTCCATCTTTTAGACTACTTTGAAAAGTTAAATTAGAAATACGATATGGAGATTTGAAGGTTTTATCAAAGGAAAATCAAAATAAGAAGACATTACACGAACTTAGAGCAAACTCGAACATTGAAATCACAAATCGCGATGCTAAGAGGTACGTCCAATCGAGCAAAAAGGATCAAAAAGGGAAAAGATTGAAGAGTAGCGGATTGAGTAAGGATCAAATTTGAGGGAAAAGAGAGGAATGAACCACAATACTATCTTCCATCTATGAAAATTCCAATGTCGATCGCAACTCGACATCACTAACCCTACAAGTAAACTAGTCCTCAAGAGAGTGCAATTTATCCTCAACAATTTCAGTCATCAGATTCCTACAAAAATATTTCATATACATGAAACTTCGAGTAACAAATCCCAATTATTCAAATCCAATTAGAAACTTCTAAGGTCCATCGGCACGGTAGACTCCACAACTAACGACCCACAAGAAAGATTCATTACGTACTCTAATCTCCTTAGCTCCATTAAAACTCTTATCAGAAACCACCAAACAAAATATTTATCTCTAGCGAAACATGATCGCTAACAACCACAAGGTAAAAGAGACTTACCATGACATCCTTTGATCCAATTTATCTAAAACTCATTATCCTAAATTATTAACAATGAACTTTCTCATCTTCAAAAGTTAAATCACAAAACTTCAAAAGAGATTAGTCACGCAATCTCATCTCACTTAACCTTTGCCCATCATAGGGTAATGCGACAGTAAATCAATTTATTTAGATCTTTCAAACTCTCAATACATCAGTTTTTGCTTATGACAATATTCCTCAAGTTTGGTCATCCAATCCAAATTCCACAAAGTAATTATTCCCGTTAGGGTCGAACATTAAAGACAACAATTTCCAGAGTAACATTTAAAGAAATCACTAAAATTCTTAACCACAACAACCAACTATCATTAATGCTTATTTCGATCCTCAAAATGATATTGCAACATCAAGTTTTCATAGTCTAAAACCACTAGGAGAGTTTCATCCTAAGCTTATCCTCAATTCCTTATAATCATCTAAACATGAAACTAGCTCAATAGGACGGGTAGGTACCATATTTGAATCTTCTTCAAAACACACCTACTAATCCTTACGTTAGCTAAAAAGAAAACTACCGCTCAAGAGAGTAGGGATAAATGAACATGATACAAGGAACATTAGGAAGCATCATTAAAGACTACGATAAGATGGAATTAAAAGACGAAGGCGGATAAGGAAAACGAGGCTAATTTAAGGAAGTGAACTACCAGACACGATCTCCGGGGGGGCATCGACATTGGCTCGACGGAGTACATAGCTAGATCCTTTATCTTTGGCACCGGTTGCGGGAGTCTGACAATCGGGGCACTCACGAATGAGGTGTCCAGGCTTCTTGCAGAAAAAGCAAAAGAGGGGCCTATCATAGCATCCTACTCCCGGGTGAAAGGGTTTCCTACAACCGTCACAAAATCGACTACGAGCTTGAACTTGGGTTTGAGGGGGAGCATTGAAACGTCTCTGGTTAGCATAGGCATTAGAAGAAGAGGGAGAGAAAGGTCTTTTGTCATGGAAGTTTGACCTTGGATTGAAAGAGGAAAAAGGAGATGGATTCTTCATCTTCGCTCCATCTCTAACGACCTTCATGGAGTCTTCGGCCCGAAGGGCATCATCATACAATTCTCCGAAAGAGGTAGAGCTCCTCCGTACTTTGCTTTGGAGCAAGGCACTAAGCTTAATACGATAGTAAAAAGCTCGATCTTAATCATCCCTGATGAGTCCTGGCGCAAAGCGAGCAAGCTTGTTGAATTGAGTGGTGAAGTCTTGGGTCATCAAATCACCTTGCTTGGATTCGATGAATTCTCTGATTCTTTGCTGCTTGAGCTTCATGGGATAAAATTGGTCCTCAACAAGAGACTTGAAACATTCCCACTCGAAATCGATTTCAAGAATAGCGGTGGGATTGGAAATCGACCACCAGTAATCTGCCTCCCTTACCACGAAGAACTGAGCAATCCTTACCTTGTCCTCTTCACGGACTTGGTATAGGTCAAATTGCTTCTCCATCTCTCGAAACCATTCCGAGAACTCGGTAGGGTCCGACTCTCCACCATAAGGCGAAATATTGCTCCTAGCAATTTGGCTAGCCACCCAAGCATAGCCTCCTTGGCAATTGTCTTCTCTATGAGGAGGGACTTGGTTGGCACGAGCATTAGCCGCATCTTGTTGATTTCTCAGAAGTTGGGTAAGAGCCCCGAGAATAACATTCTCTTCTACTCGAGGTCCAACCATCTTCATAAGAAACAAAAACAAATTAAGTTACTCCTATCAATTAGCATAAACAAATAGACTACCAAATAAAGTCCTTAAGTTCTACCCATCTCTCATTTATTATTTCAAGGTCAAGTAGTTTAAGTTTAGGGTTCACGTGTGTGCGTCGGGAGCGATAAAGCTCTGATACCAACTGTGACAACCCTCGCGAATGCGGAAATATAAAACATACAAGCATGTGACTTATATAGCGGAAATATGAAGTTTTTAAAACTTTTTACATGCAATAGAAAATATACGAGGAGTGTCAAATATTACAAACCAAAGTACGAAATAAACTACAACAAGAGACGAAGTCTCTCCAAATGTTAACAAAGTAAAAGTGTTTAGCAAACAAGCAAAAATCGTCTAGAGGTGTTTCATCCAGGGACTACGCCCGCTAGCTCACACCCGAACCCAAAATATCATAGCAAAAAGCCATCCAAATCAAGCAACCTGTTCATCCATGAAAAACATGAACGCCACAGTCAGTGGGGAGTAACTCCGGGTTCTCCCAGCCATATCACATCAAACGTACATAGAAAGAAATACAAACGTAGGAGCATGCATATATAAATATACATGTGAAATATGATAAGGATAGATAGGCAATTCAATATATAATGATAAGAGCATATGGAATACAAATCCGAATCCATCATGTTATACAAAGACTCGGGGAAGACACTCTTAGGCAACCGAATACGCTCACTAGGGCTTGCATCTCACCGTTAGCGGTATAAGTTTGATAAGATTGAGACTCGACAAACAAACCATGCCAAGTCATGGTATGACCATGAATAATCAATCATGTAATCACCCATCCACACATAACAATACAATGACGACCTCTCTCACGGTAAATGAAACGCACTAGCACCGTGTACATGGCAAGTATGATTAACAGGCATCCACGGGAGAAAAACATTCCCTGAACGCATACACGATTCAATCCATTTCGTATATGTAGGCTAATTTCCTCCTGGTAGGAACGACGATAATAATACGGTTCCTAATCTAAATCTGGCCAGACTCCCAGAATCGCATTTTCCGGTTCGACAAGCGATGACATTTCGCATCCAAGACTCGGTCAATCATTGACACCGAGTACCCCAAATTCGGTAGAATAATTCACGAAAGAGGCGGAAAAGAGCTCAAGCCTCATAACAAGCGGTACGCTACATGCAAATAACACCACCTCGCAAGACACAACATTTGACGGCCGGGTCGATCAACGCAAAGCGTTCGCCTCCCAACAACGTCGTCGTATGCCCACTAACACATGCAATTAAACAGTAGGATAGATCCCCGTTCCGACATTCCAGCCTTAAAAACGTGGAGGTAGCCAAGGAAATGAGAGCACAAAGCACAAGACAAAATAGTGCTCAAACCGTAACATTTGTAAAAACCGACTCAAAGTAGGACATATCAAAAACCGTCACAAAACATGTGATTAGGGAATTATATAAACTTAACTATGATAAAAATGAATCAATACATGATACATAAGCATTAGAACAAGTTTATGAATCATAATGAATAAAAACATAGATCACCTCTCCAAAACAACATTGTTTGGAAACCAACAAAAACAAGGGTCCACTTCAAACGGTCATAACTAGAGTTCTAGAGATGAAAATGCATAAATTCCAAATGGAGGTGCTAGCTTATCCTCTTACGGTTTCAACGGGATGTCACAACCTCAAAACAAGCAAGTAACGAAGGAGATATGATCATTTTACGAAAAGGGGTCAGTGCAGGAAAACTGCAGTCGGCCGCGCGTAACGCAGCCAGCGCCACCACGACGCAGCCTGCGTCCCACGACGCAGCCAGCGTCCCACACGGGATTCAGGAACGTTCAAAACCAACATGTTATCAACAACAAAAATCCTCATTTATCATCACAAACCATAAATTCTCATATCAATTAACAATTAACAACATCCATTAACAACAACACAAGTCCTAAGCATACTAACCATAATCTAAATACGATTACTAGCCTAGAAAACACATAAAACACGTAAATGATATCGAGTAACCATTCACCGTTACCTTATTGCGTCTTTACTCCGCGTCAAGGTCCTCTTCTATTAAGAAATAGTCTTTGTCAAGATCTTGAAGGTCACCACCTACAAATAGTTAATAAAAGATGAATTTACTTCACCTAGAGAAAGACGGAAAGTTTTAAAAGCGAGAAAGACGGTAATTTTATTATCAATACGGATAGAGGAAGCTAAGAGGGGAAGAATAAGACGAACTTACGCGAATTTGAGCGAGAAACGAATGAGATACGACGATTCAAAGATTGGATGAAAATGGAGGCAAGGGTTTTGATTTGGGTTTCTTAGTGATGAAGTAAGTTGAGTTGTGTGAGGAATGAAATAGGTTAAAGAGGTAGTATGAGATGTATAAGGAAAAGTCAAGAAAAAGTCAAAGTCGCCTTAAGACGGGATTCACATGGAATCTCGCGGAAATTCCAAATACGAACTCGGAAATTCTAAATTCGACTCGGAACATTAAATTCTAAATTAAAACTAAATTTCACTGAAAAGTATCCGTAAAATATTTTCACTATAAAAATACGGTACATTTACGGGTGTTACACCCAAACCCGAATGAAGGACAAGTTAAGGACCGTTCCATTCCATATCTCATATGGAGTTTTGTCTACAGCATTAGACGGACTTCGGTTAAGTATAAGAGCAGCTGACAAAAGAGCAAAACCCCATAGTGAATCAAGTACTACCGTGTGACTCATCATGGATCGAACCATATAAAGTAATGTTCGATTTCTCCGTTCGGACACACCATTTAATTGAGGTGTTCCAGGTGGAGTTAACTGTAATACTATGCCACAGTCTTTAAGGTGTTGATCAAACTCATTTGAAAGATATTCGCCACCACGATCTGATCGAAGTGTTTTAATATTTCTTCCCAGTTGGTTCTCAACCTTATTCTGAAATTCCTTAAACTATTTAAAAGACTCACTTTTATGCTTCATTAAGTAGAAATATCCGTATCTACTCAAATCAATGGTGAAAGTGATAAAATATCTATAGCCATCTCTTGCGTTGATTGACATAGGTCCACATACATCAGTATGTATGAGTCCTTATAGGTCATTAGCACGCATTCCAACACCTTTGAAGGAAATTCGAGTCATTTTGCGGATAAGACATGATTCACACGTGCCAAATGATTCGTAATCAAATGGGGAGATAGTCCCATTCTCAATGAGCTTCTTTACACGTTTTTCATTTATGTGTCCCATACGACAGTGTCATAGATAAGTTTGATCTTTGTCACCAACCTTTACTTTCTTATTATTCACATGTAATATATCTGTGGTTTTATCTAAGATATAAATTCCATTCATGAAAACTGCTTTGCCATAAACCATTTCATTCAAAGAGAAAATACAGCTATTGTCTTTAATTGAAAATGAAAAACCGTCTTTATCAAGCACGGAAACAGAAATAATGTTCTTAGATAAACTGGGTACATAGAAACAGTTATATAAATATAACTCAAATCCACTCGAAAGTTGGATTACATATGTTCCCATTGAGACTGCAACAACTCTTGCTCCATTCCCGACTCGCAGGTCCACATCACGCTTTGCGAGAGGTGTGATGTTTTTTAGGCCCTGCAAATGATTACACAGATGAGAACCACAACCTGTATAAAGTACCCAAGTTCCGAAACTTGCATGGTTAATCTCAATCATATGAATATAAGATGACATACCAACAGGAGTGACGCGGCCTGCTTTTATGTCCTCACGGTACACGGGACAGTTCCTCCTCCAATACCCAGTCTTGTGGCAATGGTGGCACTCAATGTCACTGTCCTTGCTCTTTGCCTTGCCTTGTGAGCTACTAGTCTCACCAGCCCCACTCTTACCCTTTCCTGACTTCTTAAACTTTGGCTTCCCTACAGTTAGGTCGCCATGAGCCTTGCCCTTACCTTTGTTCTTGTTGGAAATCATGAGAACATCTTGCTTCATGCTCCCACTCAATTTCAGATCCTTCTCGGTCTGTACGAAAAGTGAGTGTAGCTCATGAGGACTTTTCCTCATGTCATTCATGTAGTAATTTGCCCTGAAAAGGGCAAAACCATCATGAAGTGAATGAAGCATTCGGTTAATGACTATGCTCTCACTGATTTTGCAATCAAGTGCCTCCGGTTTCTCGACATTCTCAATCATCTCAAGAATGTGTGGGCTAACCGGTTGGCCCTTCTGGAGTTTCGCCTCAAAGAAGCGACAAGTATGCCCATAAGTAACGATTCTCGGTGCTTTTGAGAATTCGTTAGTGAGCGTGGTGAAAATATTATTTGCACCATGGGCAATGAAGCGTCTTTGCAAATTGGGTTCCATTGCAAAGATGAGTACGTTCTTTATCGCACCCGCTTCCATAACGAAGTCACTATAAGCAAGTGACTCGTTAGCTCTCGCATTGGGGTCTGGGTTTGGCGGTATTGGCTCAGTCAAGTACTTGAGCTTGCCGTCAGCAATGGCTGCATTCCGTAATGCCGCTTCCCAGTCCGCAAAGTTGGACCCGTCATTCTTCAGTCTCGTGGACTGATTCATGTGGTCCATGGAAGTTTTAAGCCAGGACTCGCGTGTGAGTGTGGCACTTGGCATAGGGACATCATTATGGCCAGCCATTTGTTATAAGCAGTATTATCAATATAAAACGAATTCTACACTGCGAAAAAGAAGGAAAAACATAATAAGCATACTCATCGATATGAATTGAGTCTAGTGCAAAACTTGTTTAATGCGAAGACTCAAGCATTTATACAATTGATCTCCCTCAAGAATTATATAAATGATCCCAAAACTCAATTATCTATAAATTGATAAGCCAACCTCTTGGCTAATTCTACCTTTAGAATTCTTGGTCGATAAATTTCTATCTTTTGTCCATCATAATCACGAGAAACTCTTCGGATTACAATGTTGAGGTAAAATAAGTCAACACATACTACTTACCCAAGGTAGAAGGGGTCATATGGAGAGTAAGGTCCTATATGCCTACCGACGAAGAAGGGATTCATAGTAGTTTGGCCTATAAAGACTAGTCTCAATTTTAGGTTTTAGAGGAAGATCCCATCAACTTTATTTTAATTCATTTTAAGTGAACGAATATCTAGCATGCGAGAATGAATAAACTAAGATGATGGCTTAAAATTCGTGTGACATCTTTATGTCCATGATAACTAACATCCAAACTATATGAGTCAATTTTCATGCATTTTAGTAGTAGGTGGTTTGGTTTAGGCGGAATATGATGCACTAACTATCATGTGAAGAAATGCAACAAGAACGAAAAATACGTAAAATTACAAAGTCCTAGTGTGGCCTATCTACCAAAATGAACAAAATACAACTTTGGAATCCATCCATAATTGGACCCGAAAAGCTTGTCTTGATGTTCCATCTTGGTCCATGTAGCGTAAGTGAGCAATCCGATCTCCATCTTTAGTCTTCTCAAATTACATTTAATAAATTACAAAATATAAACCTATTTACATTCTAATTTAAAAACATAATTTCTAAGAAAACAAAAGGAGATTCGAGATCTCAAAATTACATCAAGATCATGTTTCCATCATTACGAAAACATAATCAACTAAGGCCACACTAGGTAATACAAATTACAACCAATTGCAAAAATACGTAAATAAACCATTCAACAAATCATTCAACAAAATAAAATGCATCAACAATAAATTAGTCATTCAAGACATAATTCCTTAATTATGTAGAGTAATTTATCCAAACCACCTATTTTAAAATGATCAAAATTATGTGACAATTCCTTAACTACTCACAATAATTCCAATCAAACATAATCCAATTTTAATTCATATTATCGTATAATATGAATTAATCCAACATTATTTTAAACCATTTTAAAATAATTGGGTATCCAATAATTGTGAACTTTTTCACAACAACAATCATACATTATCAATATAATGCATAAAAAAAAATTATTCGGCCAAATAAAAAAAAAACAAAAATCCGAATCAATTTTTTTTTTCTTTTTCAGCCACGGTTTTTTTTTTTGATGTTGCTAATATTACAAGATCGGTACAATTATCAACATTCAATCATTATTAAACATTGATACAAACTAGATGATTCAATTTAACATTTAAAATGAATATCTAAATCATGATTAAAACGATTATCTTAATATGCGACTAATCATAATTGATTTGAACATCATTAAAATTAATGAATCATGATGCAAAACAACAATATAACATCATGTATGCCGAAAATATATAGCAAAAACAAATGTTCATAAAACATTCAAAACAATTTCCATTTACATTTTAATTTAATCCTTATTAAATTAAAACATCTACAAATTTATCATATTGTCATCTTAACATTTTAAAACAACAATATCAATATATCAAAATGAAAACAAGAATAAAAAAATAAAAAAAATAACACGGCCAAAAAAAATTGAGCCGAAACAAAAATTTTCAGAAAAATTTTAATTTTATATTTCATCATTTATGAAAAATCATATAAAATAATTTCGTAGCTTAAGCTCTGATACCACTTGTGGAAAATATCGGTATATTTCATCATGAAATTTAAGGATTATAACGAAATTATAATATATGAAATGCGAGTCATAAACGAAATGCATAATTATAAAACATAGAGATTAGAATCAACCTCCAGTCCTAGCAATATGGCCTAAGAACAAATATCGAGATCGATATTCTCCTAATCGTTGCACCCAAGATGCTCTGAGAAATGTCTTTTCTTGTGCTAGAATCAATACAAAAATTGCTAATAATAATCTTTGTGAGAAGTAATGATGAGAATGTGTAGAGAATGAGTTTATATCAAACTCTTATATTCTCCCATTTAACCGTCCAAAGAAGTGGAGGAAAAAGAGGACTCTTTTTTTTTCTATTTGTTTTTAGGTTGTTAGCTTTTTTTTTTTTATTTTAATGTATAAAATGTATATGTATTATTATTGTCATTTATGTTGTCACATATTAATAAGTCCATACAACATCTTGTAGTCGATTTATTAATACCGGTCTGACATCGTTTATTATGACAAGATCGAATAATGTATAATTTGCTAATTTAAATATAACAGTTTATATTTAATTACGAATTAACATTTAATTCGTTTAAGCTTACATTATTTAATCGTATTAAATAATTACATTATATACACCAATTAGATATAACAGTTTATATTCAATTACGAATTAACAATTAATTCGACTCAGCTAATATTATTTAATCGTATTAAATAATCGTATCATCATTACATTGACTAACTTTTTCTTCATATACATCGACTAAACTTTTAGTCATATAAGGCATCACTATGATTATATTTTTCATATAATCATATCTCTCAAACACATCCTTTAGGTGTGACTTTTAGGGACCAATTGATCACCGCCATTAAAATGACAATAACGTCAAACTTCTAGCAAGCCAACCGTTATCGATAAACGTTAATCAACTGATAAAAATTGTAAATATACCCTGTGAACCTGTAAGAGATTTATACACGTTATCACACTAACTGTGGAGGACACTAGCTCCAACAAAAGCCTCATCCGTACACGTGTCACCAGATGCGTTTTTCTGGGGGCAATTGTTGGGGCTCAAAATAATCCTCACATGGATCGATGACGTGGCGCACAACGATTGGATAAGAGGAGAGCACATGGATGAAGCAAATGCATAGACCAGATTGAAAGTAAAATGAGATGAACGGTCTGGATTGAAAGTAACAAACACACTTGCATAACAGCCACATTCTACCGAGTCAACAACAACCTCCCCAAAACTCGGACCAGTAGAGGGGATCTCGCAACAATACCACCAGAGACGTTGGGAGGCGGAACTAACACTATAAAAGGAAGGCAAGGTGAAACGAGAAGAGGACTTTCAACTATCTCATTCTCAAATTAGCATACAAGCATCCAAGCAATTATCAAAGCAAATTGATCCTTATTTCTTTATTTACGTCCAAATACTCTGTACCACCTCAGCAAGTACTTTTACATTTTTAGTGCATATCTTTGGAGGAATTCCGACTCCCCCCGCTGTTTTTCCCACATTGAGTTTCCGCGTCACCAGTTCCTTGTGTCACCTCTCTTCTTGCATTTCTTCTTACGTTATTTCATTATTTCAGTACTAGTAGAATTACCACTTTGATCCACCTAACAAGTAAATCACCTTCCCTAAGAAGGTTGTCGTTATCAATTACGCAAGGCTTTCAGCCGTTGCTCACTTGATGTGCTCATGGAGATCCTTCATTTCTTAAAAGTGTGCTTTTATTGACATATTCATTGATGGAGGTCCTCCATTTTCTTTGTCCTTGTGATTTTGTTCACATATTATTTGATGGAGAACCTTCATTTGGATTAACAAGTGTCTGTGAAGCCAACGGCTCCGGAGCCCCCAGTTTTGCACTTCCTGCAACATTTTCAACATAATACTGTACGACATTCATTCTGCATAAAGTCACATAGCAAAAATATTGACTTGATTTTGCAACTTTGAATTTTTTTTTTTGACAAAGGATGGGTTCCCGACCTTGATACAATATTTCTTTTTGATATTTGATTTCGATTTTGAACGGGTGGGTCCTCGACCTAGAACATGAACATTTTGAGCATCTGATTTGAACATTTTATTGATTTGCGTATTTGAAAGGAAATGGGTCCTCAACCCGACATTTGAACATTTTGACAGGCATTTTACCTTTGGTCACTAGTCGCCGCCCTATAGCGCTCTATCCAACCATCAGCACGCTCCTAAATTTAATTTCAATTTTGTAGACCGGCGACATCCAACAACGTTCATAGAAAGTTCATATGGCACTAAAGACCAAGTATTTTTCTGCGGAAGAGCGGCATAATCATCTTTCATAGAAAAAACCAAACTAATGTCCTCACTAGCTTCCTTTACTTAAAGGGATGAGTCCTCGACATGGTATTCAAACCTTTGAGCATTTGAAATTTGAAACTTTTGAAATTTTGAAATTTTGAAATTTTGAAATTTTGAAATTTTGATGGGTATGCATGATCTGCATTTTTCCAAATGCGATAAAGGGTAAGGTGGGCGTAGGCCGCTATTGGCAAACAAAAAAGAAAATAAAAACTTTAAGTGTGCACGGAAATTAATTAAATTATTGACTCACTGGGATTTTAATGTAGATTGGCCATTCTGGCGTGAAAACGACAGAACGCGCAAAATGAGAGTGTGTAAAGCTCGAGACACGATACAAAACCATTCGACCTGGGAACGGGCTAGAGAGGTACGCGCTCCTAGACCCTCACGCCATAGGTCCACCTGAAACCGAGGTTTCCTAATCTTAGGTGGAAACAATTTATTTAATATAAGGAGGCATGAGGACTAGAAATTAAATCACAATTATTTCTTTTTTATTTCTCTACAAAAATTCTCTCTAAATATTCTTTTAACAAAATCATGGATATTCTTGTTGGTGTGATGAAGTCTTGGTCTCTTGAATTTAAACGGGTAGGGATGCAAAGTTTGACCGACGCGGGGTTAACTCAATTAAATTCGTTGTGATAAATACAAGCACAAATTGTTTATTTAGATGAATGCCATAAATTATGGAAGTGTACCCATCATGTCTTCACCTTTGCAGATGGACAAATATACCCTTTACCCAAAGAATTCGGGACGCTTGGGAGTTGGAAAACTGACTTAGTACCATCAATTATCGCCTTTCTGCCAGGATGGGTAAACAAATATTGTGATTTAATGGGCTTGTCTAGAGATGAGGCCCAAGAAAATGATAGATGGGAACGAGCTGACCTTGTCGCTATTTGGGCCTTTTACTTCTACAACACTCCACCGTAAAGCATTTGGCTTAATCATGCTTCATCTTTATGCAGTCGATTTCCTAATCGACATCCCATCTTGTTAAGGAAGGGCGAAATTGATTGCCATCATGGATCAAATGGAGAACCGTCGTAGTCCACCCTGGCTCATCCATGTAACACCCTCGATTTTACCATAGTGGGTAATTTAATAAACCGTTAATTTTATAATCCTCTTTTATTTTTATTCGTTAAATTATTCTAAATTTGCTAATTTATTATTATTTAGCTTTAAATTAATGTTAAGTCGTAATTAAGTTTAATCGAGTGGAAAAAGTGCCTTAACGTCCCGCTTGGAGTTCATATATTATATTCTACGCGAAATTCTAGTGGAAATCGATCCACAAGGATGTCGGGCCTAGTTGTGTCTTTTCGGCCTTTTTTCATTAGGTTTAAACCCGAAAAACAACTCATTTCTCTCATCTCTGTGTAGATACCTCGAATCTACACCTTCCGCCAACCACTCAGTGATGATTGGGCCGCATAATTTATGACAAATCGTAAGTTTATTGTCAAGTGATAGCTCAAACAATTATGTCAACCAGTTGGTCGTCATCTACATGCCGATACGTGTTGAAGCTAGTGTCCTCCACAGTTAGTGTGATAACATGAATAAATCTCTTACAGGTTCACAGGGTATACTTAGTATTCTTATCAGTTGATTAACGTTTATCGATAACGGTTGGCTTGCTAGGAGTTTGACGTTATTGTCATTTTAATGGCGGTGATCAACAGGTCCCTAAAGGTCACACCTAAAGGATGTGTCTCAGAGATGTGATTATATGAATAATATAATCATATTGATGCCTTATTATATGACTAAAAGGTTAGTCAATGTAATGATGATACGATTATTTAATAAAGATTAAATAATATTAGCTGAGACGAATTAAATGTAATTCGTAATTGAATATAAACCGTTATATTTAATCAATGTATATAATATAAGCTTAAACGAATTAAAATGTTAATTCGTAATTAAACATAATATGTTATATTTAATTAGCAAATTACAAATATGCGGATATTTATAGTTGACGCATATATTATATTACATGTTAATATAACCGAAAAAGGAAAGAAAAAAAATAGTCTTTTTCACTCTTATTTTTCGGTTAATAAGAGATAAAAATAAGAGAAAAGATCTCCTATTATTCTCTTATGGCAACTAGGTCAAAAACCCTTATAAGAAGAAGAGTAAAAGGAGAAAAGACTCCTCCTTCTACTACTAGAGTCATTCGGCCGTGATAGAGCAAGAGGAACAAGTTTTTTTTTCCTCTCGAATTCTCTCTATCATTCATCATCACACAAAAGAAAAATTAGCGGTAACTTTTCTCTAAAATTTTATCACAAGCAAGGCATATCTCGGAGCATCTTGGGTGCAACAATTAGGAGAATATCGATTTCGATATTGTTCATAGGCCAAATTTGCTAGGACCAAAGGTTAATTCTAAATTCCTATAATTTTATATTATGCAATTTATTTATGACTCGTAATTCATATACTATAGTTTCGTTATAATCCGTAAACGAATGACGAAATATACCGATATTTCTAACAATACGGTTGTTTTGACAGTCATTAGAGTCATTTTGGTGTTCGGGGAAAAAAACCGCTTCATTTTCTATAAACCATCCTAAAACTCCGAGTCAGAACACGCAAAAATATTTTACCCAATTAGGTTTGGAGACCCCATCTTTCTACCCGATTCGTCAGGTCTCATATGACTACCAGAAACTGCATCTTATACCAAAAATTTTGATACCCCCACCGGAGGATCAAAACAATTTTTTATTGCAATCGTGCCTAAACTCTCACAAATTCAAAACCAAATTAAAAAAAAAACCAAAAAATCCCAACAATCCCAAAACAGAAGTCTCAAAGATTCAAAAATTCACAAGACGAGACAAACAAAAGTCGAACAAATCCAAATACACAAAATCAGTCCAAAAAACAGTCCAACAACGACTACCACACAAAAACAGTCCAACAACGACTTCCATGCAAAAAACAATCCAACAACGACTTCAAGCCAAAAACAATCCAACGACAACTTTAAACCCCAAAAAAACACCTCAACAAAAGTCTTGAGCTCCAGTCAAAGGAATCCCAAACAAAACAAAATCTCTTAAGTTGTCATCTTTTCACAAATTTCAGACAAATCGACTAACGGTTACTTTGTCTTCATGCCTTTCTGGATGATCATTTCATTCATCTAGGTGAGTGAGAGAGATAACACAGATCTCCAGTGTTTTCTAACACCATAGAATGTCCCACTCCATGCCATTTCTTATCACCCTCGTTTAGCATCTAAGAATTCCACATATGTACACTAGGCTTATACAGTCACAAAAGTATTTTGTTTTTATAGCATTAGTCTTGCGTAATTGGCAGAGCTTGTTACTGTACAAGGGGAAGAACTCATTCAAATTCTCAAGAATAAACGAAGTAACATGCCTCGTGTAGTCCACATGCCGCTCGTGCGACACGAAATAAAACCGGCCCCTAGCCAGTTAAGATTGAACATCACTATGCTCTTGTATTTTGACATTTGGATATCCCTATGTCATCTAAATCCTCAACTTCTCACCATGGCAAGCATGAGCATGGGCTAGGACAACCTAGAGAATGATATCAACCTTGTATTTCATAATCCTCTTCAGGTTCGAGACACAAGTCGACATTGCCGTCAAATGAGCACACATATTCATGGGACTCATTTCACTCCTCTTTCCATTCTTTCAAACTCTTTCTACATTTTAAACCTATACATTTCCCCTTTTTCAAAACCGCTTTTTTCAGTCCAATCTTTCGTTTTGCGTCATTTTAGCCCACTAACATGCAAACATGTAATTTGTGTGATTTTCTATGTGGTGTGATTTTCGGCAGCATGACCTCAAAACCGTCGTCTACCAAACCTGTTTTGTTTTCAGACTAACTTGCAGGGACAGAAACACTCAACAGCAAAAACATTCAAGCCATCAAATACAACCAAAAGAGGCATGTACATCAAACTGGGGGCTCTCGCCCAAGCCAGAGTCAAAAATCCAAAACATGGGGGCTCTCGCCCAAAACAAAAACTCAGAAACTGGGGATCTCGCCCAAACCAAAGCCTAAGTCAAAGCAAAGCCTCAAGCAAAGGCAAAGGCAAAGGCAAAGGCAAAGCCCAAATCAAATCCAGGAAACAAATCCAAAATCACAATCCAAAACAAAATCCAAAACCCAGAACTGGTGGCTCTCGCCCGAGACAAAATCCAAAATGTTCAAAAACAAGCCAAAATATCCAAAAAACAAAAAAAAAACAAGACAAACTAATCCTCATAACCAAGCTTAGCTAGACTCTCGAGAGCAACAATCTCAGTGTCTCTATCCTCTAGCTCCCTCAACAAACAAGTTATTTCCCTCCGAGACTCTGCCAGCTCGCGCCCCACGACTCCCTGTAAAGAAATGCCACATTTCAAATCACTTCTCTACAAAATGAACAAGGAACGAGAGGTTCATACTTATTGATCTCGGCAACCTACGAGTGTTTCAAGGGCTGTAGCCCTCAACCAATTTGCCACCCTCTATAACACTACGGTGCCACCTGCATTCCTATGAAATAGCCAAAATTGGAAAATAGTACTCAAACACCTCGTGGTAAGCTGGGGGCTCGACGCCTGCCACCTCGATCTCCTACAAAGATCAAATGACTCATCTATTGGCGATCATTCGTCACTTCCCAGATCAATTCAAACAACAAGAAACAAGCAAATGATTACCGAAATCAGTCAAGAAAGCCCCTCCAAGGATCGCAGCACACGACGCGCTTATCATCTCAGCATTAGAATTCCTATTTTCGGACATATCACCCACGAGCCCACCTTCTATCATCAGGATGTTGTTCGCACAACCGAGCAACCAATCCCCAGCGGTTTCACCACGTCAAGCAATCCCCAGCGTTTTCAGCACGTTAAGAATCCTCGGCGATTTTAGCAGGTCAAACAACTTCAAGCGATTTCAGCAATCTCAAGCAATCCTCAGAGAATTCAAGCAATGCCAAGCAATTTTTAAAGCGGTTTCGAACAACCCCCAACGGAGTTGCAGCTCTTGCTACGCCCTTGCCGTAGCAGAGCTCTACTTAGGAGTTTGATTACTACAAGTTTGTTGCTTGTGGCCCCAAATCCTTTTCAATATATATCTTTCTCCAATGAAAGTTTGCCTGAAGACAGAAGCAGGAAAATTCTCACAACATGCCTATTCAACAGCAGGAAGATTCTCACATACAACGGCTGGCGAGCTTCATCACGCGCCCACTCAACGACTGGCGTGCATCATTATGTACACCCTTCCCACAACAGAATTCTACTTCAACATGTATTTCCCCAGCAGGAGTCCGCTTGAAGATAGACGCACGAAGATTTTCACAACATGGCCTTACAGCGGATGGCGAGCCTCACTACGTACCTCTTTCAACAGTTGGCGAGCTTCACCACGCGCCCTTTGAAAGTCCATAGACCTTAATTAGACTCTTCTAATTAGTTACTAAATTACTTGTTAATTTAGTGTTAAATGATCTATGTAACATGCATGCAATATATAAAGACATTTATATAAAAGAAGAAATTTTCTCACATTCAAATAGAAATAAAAAGGGCACAATATGAACTCCTTCTTATTGATCTTGAGCTATAATCAAGGATGATTCTAGAACAATCTCCAAAGTAGAAGACCTCCTTTAAGTTGCACCAAGATGAACCAAATAATCTATTCTTATTATTAACTAGATAATAAGATAGATATAATACTACTAATATTAGTATATATTACTACTCTAGGAATACTTAGTAAATATTAGTATTATGAGAGTTTAGTGAGAAGATGAGTTTTTAGTGAGATGTAGGAGAAATGAGCAAGAATGAATTTAAGAAGAAAAATGAACAACAATTGTCCTATTGAAAGACAATATGGTCGGCCCTTACATGCATATGTAGGGTGATTTTTCTTCTTATTTTAATCCTCATGCAAGGTGGTGCAGTGTAGTGTTGAGGTGAAATGATTTTGGTATACTATTCATGTCATAATCACATGTGACTTGTGCGCATGAACAAGAGCAACCATCATCACCCTCCACTACTACTATGACCGGCCACATGTGGCCTTTTATGGTCTATTTTGATTTTTGATATTTGTCCCACAAATACTTATTAATCATATCCTTAATTCTCTTATATAATTAAGTAATAATTTGATCATATAACAATTATATGACACAAATTAATAAACAATATGTACTTAACATTTAAGTGATACTTTACCACTATATCAATATATAATTGCTCCCACAATGCTTAGTTAATTTATTTTACAACTGCTTGTAAATATAATTAACTAATTACCTCTACCACAAAATATATGTAAAACCTCAACTAATTTAGTCAATTAACGATTAATTACTAAGTTAGATCTTATTTAATCATATTAAAATAAGATATAAATTTATTAGCCAATTATTGCATAATTGAAAAATAAACTTAATCGAATTTGTGTTCTTAACTCAATTTCTAACAATAAACTCTCGTACATATCAAATATAAGTAATGGACTAATCAACTGTATCATATACAAATAATTAGTTACTATTTGGATTTCATCCTATAGGTGTGACCGAAAGAGATCAGTTGATCACCGGCGTCATACGATAATAACGTTAAACTCTAGTCAGCCAACCGTTATTGATTTACGTTAATCAACTGACTAGTTATATATATATAGTCAATAAATATCCCAATTATATTCTTAATGAGACTTAATATGTGGCGCACTATTGTGGAGGACACCTACTCCAACAATCTCCCACTTGTCTGACACAAGTGTGCGTCACCAATTCTCTTGTCTCTTTATCACATCTCTCACTCAACGCAAGGTGTATTTCAGGTCGCACTTGCAATTGATTATATCTAGAGTGGTTTTCTCGATAAGGAGAGTAATTTTCTGACCGGAAAATCTACCATAGATCCCTTTCCGAGCGTGGCCACGCATTTGCAGTAACTACTCCTCGAGTGGCCTAAATATGTTTTTACCCAACGTGGGTGGACAATTCCTGTTGATTCATCTACACTCTATGATGCAGATCATCATGACTCAAAAAAGATGTCCATCGGCCTCCTTTTACGGCATGACCTAGAACATCAACCAAAACTAATCAGAAACTGTACCGACTTAGATAGACGGTCGACAGTCAAAAGAATTGACTCATAGGAATAAGATAGAAGACCATGCCACGACCAGGCATCAATTAATTGATTTAAGGGTGTCTACAAAGGTCACTGTCCGACAGAGTGCCATACAGTTTGTCTATGTAATCGACCAGTCATCTCCATGACCCTATGGGGCTGAACCAACCATCGAATCGACTTACAATCTAGTCACTTCGAGACGTCACCTCATTGAGTGACTAGGGACAAAATACTATGTTCGTCCTATTCACTTGAATAGGGTCCAAGATTGTCTTACAATTTATTCGGATAAACAAAGTATTCAATTTAGTCAAACTAAATAAAAAAGTTTATAATAAAACTCGAATAATGAATGCAATTATCATATATGAAATAATTAATACAACATTCAATTATCATATTACATAATCTAAAGGAATTCTGGTACTCGTCTCAATCCCATTGTGCCGATATGACCATCATGCTTAGTCTTTAATAATGGGTTGGTTAAAGGATCAGCAATGTTGTCATCTGTCCCGACCTTACAAATGTCAATTTTCCTTTCTGTCCACGTCATCTCTAATAACATGATATTTCATAAGTACATGTCTAGACTTATTACTAGACTTGGGCTCTTTTGCTTGAAAGATAGCCTCACTGTTATCAATGAATCGTAATAGGATCTTTGGCAGTAGGGACTACTGCTAGTCCTTCCAAAAATTGCCGAATCCACACAGCTTCCTTTGCAGCTTCAGATGCAAGGTACTCTGCTTCTGTTGTAGAATCCGTTGTAACGCTTTGCTTGAAACTCTTCCAGCAAACAACTCCTCCATTCATCATATAAAAATAGCCGGATTGGGATTTCATATCATCCCTATCTGTTCTGAAACTGGCGTCTATGTAACCCTTTACATGTAACTCAGTCTCACCTTCAATTACTAAGAACGAATCCTTTGTCCTTCTCAAGTACTTAAGGATGTTCTTTACGGCTATCCAGTGATTCTCACCTGGATTGGCTTGGTAACGACTTGTCATACTCAAAGCATATGCAACATCGGGACGAGTGCACATCATAGCATACATGATTGATCCAACAGCAGATGCGTAAAGGATCAATTTCATGCGTTCAATATCCTCGGGTTTGGTAGGCCAGTCTGACTTGCTCAAGGTGATCCTACTACCCATGGGAAGAAAGCCTCTCTTAGAGTCTTTCATGTTGAACCGATCAAGAATTTTATCAGTATAAGTTTCTTGACTTAATGCTAATATCCTTTTAGATCCGGATGCCTAACATGCGCTGGGCCTCTCCTAAGTCTTTCATTTGGAAATGAATCCCTACCCACTCCTTCACAGAAGTGAGCATTGGTATATCATTCCGAATGAGTAGTATGTCATTTACATACAAGACTAGAAAAGTTACTTTACTCCCACTAAATTTCATGTATAAACATTGTTCCTCGAGACTTCGAGTGAAACCATTTTGTTTAATTACATGATCGAAACGATGATTCCAACTCCTGGATGCCTGTTTAAGACCATAGATGGATCTCTTAAGTTTGAATACCTTCTTAGGGTTTGATGGATCCACAAAACCTTCAGGTTGTGTCATGTTCATTTCCTCTTCTAGAATCCCATTCAAGAAGGCGGTTTTGACATCCATTTGCCAAATCTCATAATTATGAAATGCGGCAACCGCTAAGATAATCCTTATGGATCGAAGCATGGCGACTGGGGCAAATGTTTCGTCAAAGTGAAGACCACGAACTTGGGTGAAACCTTTTGCCACCAATCTAGCTTTGTAAACATCATTATGTTTATCTATGGCACTTTTGATCTTATAGATCCACTTACACTGAAGAGGTCTTAACTCCCTAGGTAAATCAACCAAGTCCCATACTTGATTGTCGTACATATAATCCATTTCAGATTGCATGGCTCCTAGCCATAGCTTTGAGTTGGGACTAGAAATGGCTGCATTGTAGGTAGTAGGTTCATTGCTTTCAAAAAGTAATACATCAAAGTCACCACCTTCCTCTATAATACCAAGGTATCTATCAGGTTGATGACTAATTCTGCTTGGCCTCCTAGGTTCCGAAGGAATTATGACCGTATCAGACGAAGAAGGAACGTTTTCCTCGTTTTCCTCTACGTCCTTTTCGGTTTGTGGCTCTTGGACTTCATCAAGTTCAATATTTCTCCCACTCAGTCTTTTAGAAATAAAATCATTTTCTAAAACGACTGCATCACGAGACACAAACACTTTGTCCTTGTGTTTATTGTAGAAGTAATAACCACGTGTTTCCCTTGGATATCCTACAAACAGACATTTGTCGGATTTGGGTGCAAGTTTATCGTCGGACTTATACTTAACAAACGCCTCGCATCCCCAAATTCTCATGAACGACAAATAAGGGACTTTCCCTGTCCATATCTCATATGAAGTATTGTTTGTCGTTTTAGTCGAGCTTCGATTTAGTGAGAATACCCCAAAAATGATCAGGAACCTCTGTTAGACTCATCATAGATCGAACCATATCTAATAAAGTTCGATTTCTCCTTTCGGACACATCATTTAATTGAGGTGTGCCAGGAGGAGTCCATTGTGATACTATACCACAATCCTTTAGGTGTGAATCAAGTTCATTGTTCAAGTATTCACCACCACGATCGGATCGTAGGGCTTTAATCTTTTTATTCAATTGGTTTTCTATTTCATGTTGAAATTATTTGGATTTTTCAAAAGCATCACTTTTGTGTCTCATTAAGTAGACATATCCATATCTACTCAAGTCGTCGGTAAAAGTAATGAAGTAGTGATAACCACCTCTAGCTTGGAGATTCATTGGGCCGCACACATCCGTATGTATAAGGCCTAATACTTCACTTGCTCGTGTCCCTTTTCTCGTAAAAGGAGCACGAGTCATCTTGCCTAGAAGACAAGATTCGCATACACCATAAGATTTGTAATCGAATGGTTTAAGTACTTTAGATTAAACAAGTCTCTTTATGCGTCGTTCGTTTATGTGCCTTAAACAACAATGCCAAAGCTATGATTGATTAGGTTCACCCGTTTTAAGCCTCTTGTTTTCTACATGATAGACCTCTTTTGCAATATCTAGAGCATAAATACCTCCAATAGAAATGGCCTCGCCATAAATCATTTCATTAAATGAAAAAGTACAACGGTTGTTCTTAATACAAAAAGAAAAACCTTCCATGTCTAACATGGAAATGGAGATAATGTTCTTGGTAAGAGTTGGTACATAATAGCAATTATTTAAATACAACTCTAAACCATTAGGCAAAAGAAGAACGTAGGTACCCACGGAAACTGCGGCTACCTTAGCTCCATTTCCCATGCGCAAGTCCAAGTCACACTTGACTAGTGCTCGCGCGTCCTTTAGCCCCTGTACATGATTACGAAGGTGAGAACCACAACCGGTATAAAATACCCAAGAAGATGTACTAGCAAAGTCAATATCTATCATATAGAGTGATGAAAGAATTTTACCTGACGTTGTCACACAACCGTCGTTCTTGTCTTTCATATATTTCGGGCAACTGTGTTTCGAATGCCCTTTGCCATTACAATAATAGCGATCCGCGTCCGCGTGTTTTTTGACTTTGGGCTTGGGCTTCATAAAGACCTTTCGCTTTCCCTTGCCAACTTTCTTGAAAAGAGTCTTACCCTTTCCTTTCTCCTTCTTCACACCAAGGTTCATATTCTTGAATCTCATTGAATAAACATCCTTGGGTTCACTCCCACTAGCCTCCATGTCCCTCTCCGCTTGGGTGAGGAGTGCACGGAGTTCATGGAAACTCTTTTCCATGTCATTCATGTTGTAGTTCACCCTAAAGTGGGTGAAATTTGGTGTGAGTGAATGATGTATTCTACCCACCACTAGCTCCCTTGGTATCTTGCACCCTAGACGCTCTAAGGTGTCGGCGTGATCAACCATTTTGAGCACGTGTGGGCCAACGTTTTGGCCCTTTTGGAGCTTAGTCTCAAAAAATTTCGTTGCCGCCTCATATTGGAGAATTTTAGGGGCTTGCGAAAACATTGATATTATGCTCGTGAATATCTCATATGCATTGAGGGATATCAATTGGAGTTTGAGTTTAGGTGAGATGGACCAAATCAAGACATTCTTGACGTCATTGGCAACCTTCAAGTAAAGGTCATATTTGGCCCGAACCGCCGCGGTCGATCTTGACCCGGGTTCGGTGGGAGGGGCTTCGATCAAGTAGCGAAGCACGTTATCGGATATCACGGCGCTCTTGATCGTTGATTCCCATTCAACAAAGTTATTACCGTCATCTTTTAGGACACATTTGTCCATGAGAGATCTCAACCATGAGTCCTTACCCAAGGTTGCGGTATTCCATGATGTTGGCATTGTGCGAATATGGTTACAACTAAAAAAAGAAATATATAAACATTCATTCTTATGATAATTTACTTGAAAAACATTTTAACAAGTTTAGCATTTATATAATGACCCCTCACTAACTTATATAAATGATTTCAAGACCCATCTTTAAATAAAAATAGTCACCGTATGCTACCTTTATCTAAGAATGGTAAGTCATTTCTATACTAATTCTACCCCTAGAACTCTTGGTTGACGATTTTCAAGTAAAACCATCTCCTAGTCCCAAGATAATGCTTATCTCGTTGAATGCAATCCAATTTTGGCTTGTAATCGTATCACCCTACTTACCCGAGGTAAAAAGAGACCCACGAGCGTGGTAGCCTTGATGAACACGGGATTCATAGGTGTTACTAATTGGTAAGGCTAATCTCAATTTTTAAATATGTGAGAGATCTTGTCAATTTAGTGATTAATTCCCTATAAGTGAGCTAAATCGGTGAATTGTGAATAACATTGAATTGACAATAGCGAAAAATAAAATGCATGTGTGACGATTTTGGCATGAGCGGAAATAAAGCAAGCAACCAGGCAACGAAAAAAAATACTACTATGGCCACCTAGCTAATCAAATTAACTAGATAATTACAAATTCGGAAACCAACTCCTTGGTCCCTTGCCTCTTCACTTGGAACGCCTTCCAAAAATGGCACCGTCTTGAGGGAGTCACCGGTTTTCATAAAAATAATTACAAATATACAAATATACAAATTCCTTTTATACATTTGTTCTATAAAATGAAATTATTAATTATTACAAACCGGCGATACAAGATCGCAATAAAAATTACAACCAAACCATTATTCCCTTACATTACGGGTAATAACGATTAAAAATAACTAGGCCATACTAGGTACAAAATTTGCATAAATTATTAAATAAATGACATTCATTCATTCAACCATAAATAAAATAAAGTGATGCAAAATTCATGCCAAAATTGCCCAAAACACATTCATGCTCATTGTACCTCGATTTTAAGGGATTTATTGATTTTTAATTATTAAAAATCAATGTCAACATTTAAATCTCATTTAAATTCAAAATAACTATCTAAACTATTTTAGAACTCAAAATTAGTCCCTACTAATTTTGTTGGTCATTAATTAGTTCGATTTGATTTTATTTGCTAAATATAACGGTTTAATCATAACTTTTATGAAATAAACCCAAAATAAAATATAAACAACATAAAAATTTGAATTTTTTTTTTTTAGATTCTGTAACATTTCCAGGAACTCCAAAAATAAAAAACATATGCTCAAAAATTTTAAATTCATTTTATGAACAAATAACTTTTTATTTAACTCTTTTATCAAATAAAAACCATTAAATATACTAAAACAGTGAAACAAATTATGAAATTTCACCAAGATTTTATAAATCGGAATGTAAAATGTACCAATAATTTCATGACCAGAAAAGGACGTTTCAATTTTATGAACATTATAATCTACTATTATCGACTTTTATCTAAAAATCAATAAATATGCAATACTTAATTAAAAGTCACGAAATTTTACATACAGTATGTAATACATGCCTGTGATATCATATTAAATTTTCATGGCCAGAATCAACATGAAACTATTTTTAGTTAACTTTTAACATAAAATATGCATATTAACTCGGTTTAAAAGCCAAAAATCAAAATAAATAGAAAATTGATCCCTAAAATCACGAAATTTGACCACAAATATTTTGAGGTCAGTAGGTATACATGCACCAAAAAAATTCATCCAACTCATATTTTAACTCAATTTTTGATTTATTAGTTATCTTATAACTTTGAATAAAAATGGTCAAAATGAACATACATGCTACAAGCTAGCTCTGATACAACATGAAAGTCCATAGACCTTAATTATACTCTTCTAATTAGTTACTAAATTACTTTTTAATTTAGTGTTTAATGATCAATGTAACGTGCATGCAAATACAAAGACATTTATATAAAAGAAGAAATTTCCTCACATTAAAATGGAAATAAAAAGGGCACAATAAGAACTCCTTCTTATTGATCTTTTGCTATAATCAAGGATGATCTTAGAACAATCTCCAAAGTAGAAGACCTTCTTTAAGTTGCACCAAGATGAACCAAATGATATATCCTTATTATTAACTAGATAATAAGATAGATATAATACTACTAATATTAGTATATATTACTACTCTAGTAATACTTAGTAAATATTAGTATTATGAGAGTTAGTGAGAAGATGAGTTTTTAGTGACATGTAGGAGAAATAAGCAAGAATGAATTTAAGAAGAAAAATGAACAACAATTGTCCTATTTAATGACAATATGGCCGGCCCTTACATGCATATGTAGGGTGATTTTTCTTCTTATTTGAACCCTCATGCAAGGTGGTGGAATGTAGTGTGGAGTGAAATAATTTTGGTATACTATTCATGTCATAATCACATGTGAGTTGTGAGCATGAACAAGAGCAACCATCATCACCCTCCACTACTACTATGACCGGCCACATGTGGCCTTTTATTGTCCATTTTGATTTTTGATATTTGTCCCACAAATACTTATTAATCATATGCTTAATTATCTTATATAATTAAGTATTAATTTGATAATATAACAATTATATGACACAAATTAATAAACAATATGTACTTAACATTTAAGTGATACTTTACCATTATATCAATATATAATGGGTCCCACAATGCTTAGTTAATTTATTTTACAACTCCTTGTAAATATAATTAACTAATTACCTCTACCACAAAATATATGTAAAAACTCAACTAATTTAGTCAATTAACGATTAATTACTAAGTTAGATTTTATTTAATCATATTAAAATAAGATATAAATTTATTAGTCAATTATTGCATCATTGAAAAATAAACTTAATCGAATTTGCGTTCTTAACTCAATTTCTAACAATAAACTCTCGTACATATAAAATATATGTAATGGACTAATCAACTGTATCATATTCAAATAATTAGTTACTATTTGGATTTCATCTTATAGGTGTGACCGAAAGGGATCAGGTTATCACCGCCGTCATACGACAATAACGTCAATTTCTAGCCAGCCAACCGTTATTGATTTACGTTAATCAACTGACTAATCATATATATATAGTCACTAAATATCCCAATTAGATTCCTTAATGAGATTTAATATGTGGCGCACTATTGTGGAGGACACCTACTCCAACACCCTTTTCCAACGAGAGGTCACCTGAAGACAGAGACATGCCGATTCTCAGCGGCTGGCGAGGCTTATTACGCACCTTATCCCCATCGGTTACCAAGCTTCACCCCGCACCCTTTCCCCAACGAGAGTTCACCTAAAGACATAGACATGCCAATTCTCAGCGGCTGGCGAGCCTCATTACGCACCTTATCCTTATCGGTTAGCAAGCTTCATCACGCGCCCTTTCAACGGCTAGCGCGCTTCATCACGCGCCCTCTCAACGACGGGCGTGCGTCATCACGCGCCCTATCAACGGCTGACGAGCTTCATTACGCAACCCAATGCAACGGTTGGCAAGCCTCACATCGGAAACAAGTAAGAAGATGCTCAGGTATGACTTCTTCTTATGGCTGGCGAGCTTTTGTACGTAGTCTAACGGTCTTTAAACGACCCTCCCCGACAGCCGACATACTCTAAAATGTTTCCGACGACAGGTCCTTCGTTCAGACCCCTTGAACCGCCTCCCGTCGCCATAGTCGTCAGTTTGTAATCTTCGATTGACCAGATGGCTATACTTTGACTTTTGCCTTGTCCAAGCGTTACTCAAAGTGGGGGCTCTGTAGATAACTCGAATCTACACCTTCCGCCAACCACCGACTGATGATTGGGCCGCATGTTGGGTACACGGAACAATTTATGACAATGCGTAAGTTTATCGTCAAGTGATAGCTCAAACAGTTGTGTCTACCCCTTGGTCGTCATCTACGTGCCAATTCGGTCGTTTTGACAGTCATTAGAGGCATTTTGGAGTCCGGGTCAAAAAACCGCTTCATTTTCTATAAACCGTCCTAAAACTCCGAGTTGGAACATGCAAAAATATTCTGAATATTTTATTAGTATTTCAAATCTATCTTTTTTTATAAAATAAATCTCATATCTTTTAAAAGGGAAGTATAAATCTACCACAATTCCTCTTCCGCGGTAGAAAACCTCCGAGTCGGAACACGCGCCTCTTCCCCAACTCTTTTCTCTGTTTCCGGAATATTTTCTAGATTTCTTTCCGTGTTCGACTTATTCCAAAACTTTTCGGATCTCTCCCAATATAAGGAGAGGTTCGTGCACACTTTTAAGGCACGCGAGTGTTCTGCCCCTTCTTTCTCTCTCTTTGCATTGTAGACCTTGCTCTAAGCATTTTGACATCTACGTGCTTGATCAATCGACCACGTAAGTTCAGATCCTTCTGGGTATCTGTCGCATTATTGCATTGACCTACCAATTTGACCAACTCAACAATAATCAATTTTAATCAACTTAATTAATCGATCGTTCCTCTTGCTAGGGCACTTTCTTTACCTTCGGCTCGAGCTGTCGCAAAATCCGTAACTTTAGTTCATATCTCGTTTCGTCAACATGTAATTCTGAGGGTGTTTAATCCCGTATTTTGTACTTTATTTTAATTAATGTAAGATTTATGTCGAAAGTATGTCAAAATTGTTTTCAAACCTTTTCTTTACTCTTCCTTTATTTAGTTTGTTTGACTTAAATCCCTGCTAATCGATATTAGTGGGTTTTTGTCATCTATCAATTTTTCATCTACCAACGAACACTAATTGATTGTGATTCTGGCTTCACAGCAAGAACCCAACTCATGAACAGACGTACAGAGTGCTGCGCCTCTTCCACAGGACGCACATCTTGCCGCGCCTGTTCCAGGCTGGTTTTTGTGTCTGAAGTTCCTGGTTTGCTTTTACGTAGTTTAATTAGGTAATTAACTAACTAATATTCATATTATCACTGCTAATCTACTTTCTTTTAGTTTCATTAATTGTTTTCTTTGTTTCAATTAATCTTTGAAGCATATTTCCGATATAGATCCCATATTCGTTGTAATCAATTGTAATATTTCTTTTATAGTTCTATTCAATAAATGTATGATTTAATTACTTGGCTTCTCACATCCCAATCAATCCTAAATCCTATTCGACATAATTAATTGCTAAACTACATGTCAACCGACATAGTCTAAGCTCACATGCTAGGATTAAAACATGGATGTTGCATTGTATGCATATAACCGACAACACATCGATAACAGAAGAGTTTCCCTAATCATTAGTAGAGGCCGCTATCGAGGCGGGCGGGATTAGGTGTTCGATCAAAAGAAATTCCTAATGCGTACCCTCACCCCTTACTCCAGATCTCTGTGAACATCCGTGTTCATTGGCATCCACGAGAGTCATTCTAGACATAGAATGCTAAGGGTAACGAAATATTAGTGTTCATGTCATCACTCTGTGTCTTGACATGGCATAAAGTATTCGAACGATTCCAACTTCCCACAAAAGTTGGTGGCGACTCCACAAATGCGTGTTTTCACGCTTGTCCCTCGTTTCTCCATCTGTGGCATCATGTGCACCACGGTTTGGAAAGGATCGCGACACTTGTGTATCACACTCTGCCATCAGAATTTCAGAAATTTCCTCTTCCTCTTTCAACCTCCAAACTCTCCATTAATCCTTAAAAGCTCAAAACTTAAGACGGATGTCGTTTCCTCATCTATCAACCAAATTCAAATTCGTTTATTGTTTTGGAATCCCCTCTTCTTCTTCTTCTTCCTCTTTGTTTCTATATGATAAAGTTTCATCTTTATTACCTTTTAAAAATCCCATGTTTTCTAAGAACTAAATTTCGTCCCAAAGTTTAGATTTTTACTTGTCTCGGAGGAAGCTATGAAGACCAGAGAAGGAATTTCATCCTTTAAAAGAAAAGTGGAATATTAGATGACGCTAAACGAGGTAATAAAGATGGGTTACTCGATATCACATCTTTATGTGATTTAAATAATGAATTAGTAACCAAATAGGAATGATTATGATAATTTCATGTTGTTGGGTGCTTTATGGGAGAGTTATGTTGGATAAACTAATAACCCTGTCTTGAATTACATGTTTATATGTCCATATGTAATCTTTGTGGTTAATTTAAATTAGATGTGTCTAACATGTTGATATTGGTGCTTAATTACTTTCCCCCTAGTGCATAAAACCGTTGGAACGAGCTAAGGAACTAAACCCGCGTCAAACAAGTTGTCTCATGCCCGTCCCTAGGCTCGTCCCTAACCGAGACAAGGGTCGTACCGGCCGGGACAAGCCCATCACAGATTGGGACAGACCACAGATCCCTGATCTTTCCCCTCGTCCCATCACATGTGCAGGCCAGGACAGATTTGGTGTTAACCGGGACAAGCCCCGCACCGGTCGAGATGGATTTTGTCCCGATCGGCACGGACTATAGGACCCCAACACTTTCTAAATAGTTTACATATGTGTGACACCCTCAAATTTGCGGAAAGAAAAAAATAATTTAAATACATAACGAAGGTGTCATAAAACAAAAAGGGTCATTACAAAACGGAAAATAATATTATACATACGAATTATACAAGACGGGAGACATATCTCCCGTATAAATACTGAAATAAAAGAGTGTATAATAATATACAATCTAAGAACCGAATATAGGTCCAAGGTAAATACTTCGCTCGCTAGCTCGTCAATGTACCCAATGTATGCATTCACCACCTGTTCGACCGCATTAAATATAAACACGGAAGCCACAGTCAGTGGGGAGTAACTCCGAGTTCTCCCAGCCACGAAATGTCGAGTTTAATGAAACATGAATAACATAAAAGCAATGTATATGGAAAATACAAAACTTAAACATATATGATATGCTTTTCATGTTATGAAACAGATAACTAACAAATAACCTAGCATGTGAAAGCTATCATGTGAAACCGATAATAAACTATGACTCGAGGTAGGGAAGCTGGTATGCTAGCTCAGAGGTTCCTCTCAGAAACATGGCCGTGATACACTCAAACCCTAATCAACACGTAATCATGTGAATCAGTTAACAATCGTTAATCCAAACTCTATCAATCCTAGCCGGCTTGCATCTCACCTTCTAGAACTCATAGAATCATACAAACATGAAAGACCAATACTCTACAAACAGGCATAAGTTCTTAGGACCATCAATAGAAGACTTCTGTAACTCGAGGCTATACCACAAGGTAGGAAAACATCCTAGTCCTAGACTGATCAGACCTAGCGACAACAGCTATTCCATTCCCCGTCCCATGACATAACCGTCTATGAGAAACTCTACTAGGCGACCCCCTAAGCAGAGATGGCTAGTACTTAAGCTGGCTCCATTCCCAAAATGAATCGGTAGCCATGCCCCGACTTGGATATAAACCCACCAAGCCGAGACACAAAAGCTATCAAGCAGGGAACTCCATATGCTCGTTAAAGATAGTACGGGCCTATCAATGTCATGGTCCAAGCTACTCATTTAGAATTAGAATGGTCAAGACGCCATATCTCATAATTCTCTATGGGTACTTAGTCAACACGACACCAACCATATAATAAAACAGTCACGGGAAAAACATCCTATCATGTGACTATTGCATATAAATTGTAATCAAATATCATATCGCCTCATATCTACTAAGGCTAAATCATTAATTAAATACAACCTTACCTGAAGACAAATCCCCGACCCGAGTCCCGCGACGGGTCATCAGTCAACCGGGGCTGACTAGATCTTAGTTTGACCAAACCCGTTTGGCCAAACCGGCTAGAAACAGAGTCTTAGCCCTCGAGGCTTGAATATAAAATCAACATATTCAATACATGTTATTTCATTAAAAACTGCTAACATGTGAATAATTAAATCTTACGTAAACCCCCGCTTGACTTAAAGGCTATCAAATTAAACTACGATCTCGTCTTATAATTTCTAACATGTGAGAAATAATAATTTTTATGAAAAACCTTTTTAATTTAAATATTTTACTTATTAACATTTCCCACTTGCTAAATATTACAAAACACGATAAAAATGACGATAACTCAAAAACCGTCACGAGTCCCAAAGTGGGACCCACGGGCTGAGTTGGGCCGGACCCACATGGGCCTGATTTGGGCCCCACGGCTGTTTTGGCTGAAAATGGCAGATTTTTACAACTTTCATTAAAACCGTTTCCTAATATTTCCCGCATGCTTTAACATATTTAAAAACCGTCAAAACAACAACCAATCAATCAAACATCGACACAACCCAAAGACCAAAACCCGGACCCACCATGGACCAACCCAGACCGGTCTGAACCGGCCTGGACCGGCCTGGTTTGGACCGGTTTTCCATCCACCAATTCGGCCACCACCAAACAACAACCCCAAATTTCCAAATTAATTCTAACATGTTTTTAATTAATCAACACCCATTTTAACAACCAATTTGACCATCCATCATACAACAATCATCATCATGAAGAAATCATAAAAATATAACAAGAACAACCAACATGTTATAAAATCATAAAACACCATACTAACTACTACTTAACATGTTACTAACTAAAAATCATAAAATCATAATAATATGAACAAAAACTAAAGATGAACCAACACTAAAGAAAAACCAAAGCTATGTAACATTTATCCGTCGAGTAACTCGGAATCGTTACCTTAGCTAGCTAAAATCAAGTAGCACCAAAATAATAAGAACTAAGAACTAAGAAACCCGTCTTCTAGTCTTCCCCTAAAATATACGAGTCACCAAACTCGCTTCAAGTCTTCCCGCTATAAAAATGACAAGAAAACATTATTAGAATTAACCTTTGTGATTGTTCCATAATTAAAGTGTTGAAAACGATTTTTGACGTAATGGAAAATAACCGTACTAGAAATGGAGCGAAGAGGAGATCTTAGAATAGAAGTTAGGATGGATTTAATTAAGAAACGAAGATTTTATGAAGGTTTTGCTCAATGAACGATGAAGAAACAAAAGATGAACGACGAAGAATCACGAAGAACTATTAAGAAATTTATATTTTTGATCTTTAATTTGATTTGTTGTAAAATGAAAGGTG
>JAIUZE010072282.1:0-26574 GCA_022085475.1 Heliosperma pusillum | reverse complement strand
ACGACTCAAAAAGTCAAGAAAAGTCAAAGACGACTCAAAAGTCAAGAAAAGTCAAAGACGACTCAAAAGTCAAGAAAAGTCAAAGACGACTCAAAAGTCAAGAAAAGTCAAAGATCGCCTTAAAACGGGATTTTCATGGAATCTCACAGAAATTCCAAATACGAACTCGGAAAATCTAAATTCGACTCGAAACATAAAAAGCTAATTTAAAACTTAAATTCGCTGAAAAGATTTCGTAAAATATTTCTACTAGAAAAATAGGGTACATTTCCGGGTGTTACAATCATTACCGATTAATGTGGATCAGTTGACTATAATGTTAATCATCCCTTTTGTATTCTTGTTAATGAGATTTAATTAAGTGATCGCACTATTGTTGAGGACACTTACTCCAACAATAAGATCATCATTGAGGTATCATGTTCCCTTCCTAGACCACATTTTGTTCAAAATATGTACAAACTCAACGCAAATGAAATTAAAACAACAAAAAAATATTCACATGTGACGAATGCAATTCTAATTTCTAACAACAATTAAGAAGATATGCTATAACTGTCTAAACTAGCAGCACATAAGCAACGCACAACACGTTCCAAAAGGAACATCCTCATCAACAATTCCCGTCCTCCTCCATATTAGTCAAAATAAAAGAAAAGAGTGAAAAAAGGAGAAAGTAGTTACAATTAGTATACCAAGCGGTCTTCTATTCTCCTATTGTTTCAAATGCTCCATGTGTGCCTAGCTATACACTTTTTAGACAAACAACATATATATACAATGCAATGTGTATGATTTTTTTTTGAAGATTTTTCAATTTTTTTTTTTTTGAAATACTCAACAAATATATACACAAATTTACAAGTATGCACAAATGATATTTCCCTCCCCACACTTAAACCGGACATTGTCCTCAATCTCTAAACATAGGTGGAATGAGGAAATTAAAAGAACATGTTTTGAATTTATGATTTTTGAAAAATGAAATAACGTCTTTTTGAATTTTTGATTTTTGGAAAATGAAATAACATGTTTTCGTTTTTTTTTATAGCAAGAATCTGTAAATGACAATGCAAAATTGAAATGAATCTAAACTAAATGCAAACTAACTATATGGATGTAAGTTTGTTTATTGATATGAAAAAGAGAGCTAATTTAAATTAACTCGCATTTGGATACTTAGGGGAAAACATTGGACGCAAAAGAAATTTTATTTGGATTTTCAAAGTGGGGTAAGGGACAAGGTTCAACTCATGAATTCATTAAAAGGAATGAAATTCATCAAAATGCATATGCTCACAAGAGTGAAGTGGTCCACTTACTTGTACCCAGAAGGGAAGCGTTTCAATCTTCCTCCCATTTTGCATCCATATTGCTCAAGGCCCGGAGCAACTTGTCAAATTCTTGAAAAAACCCCTACAAACAAGCACAAGTAGCTTGCAAAGTAGCTCAAAGAATAGAACACCAATGAACAAAACCTAAGCTTGGCCAATTCCTCTTCTCCATCTTCGTTTTGTCCCCAAGTAAGAGAGGATGGCAAGATAAGCAAGTTTCAATTGTCTACTCTCCACACCCCTTGACAATTTTGGGTGGCTTCTAATGGTGGATGGGAGGGGTGAAGAGTGTAAAAACACTCACCCTCTCAAAAGGATCTAGAAGCAATGGTATAAGGGGATTCAAAGAGGTAGGTGAAGGAGGAAGCAAGACCTCAACTTCACCATTTTCTTCATCAAGAAGAGCTTTTTTCAAGCTAATTCCTCTCATAGCATTTTCAATTTCATAAACTTGGCCCTCCCAAGTTGAAGAGGAGTCATGGAGCCAAGGATTACTTTCAAATGAGCTTAATTCAATAAAAGTTGGAGAGTTCAAATATGCTTCAATTTCTTCATCAATAAGACGATCAATTTCATCTTCTTTTGAACTCTCCAAAGCAACATCACCCAACAATTCATCATTTTCAACAATCTCCACTGTTCTCAAATTGCCAAAAATGTCTTCAATGACATTCACCGCATAGACACTTTCCACCATTGGCTTGGACATAGCCTTCATCAAAGAAAAATCAATTTTGCTTTCACCAACATTAAAGGAGAGGTGCCCTTTATTCACATCAATTATGACACCTCTGGTTGCCATGAATGTCCCAAGACTGATGGAAGTTTGTTGGTTTTCGGGAATGTCAAAGACCACAAATCGGCGGGGATGTAGACATTACCTACTTTGACCGAGACATATTCAAGAATTTCCTTAGGGTATTTGACCAAGCGTTTGGCAAATTGTATGGTCATGGAAGTGGATCTCAAATCTTCAAAGCAAAGCCTTTTTGCAAGGGGAAGAGGAAGGATGCTAACACTAACTCCTAGATAACAAAGAGCTCTTATAATTGGAATGTTTCCCACCACACAAGGTATACAAAAGCTCCTCGGATCTCAAAATTTCTTTGGCATGTTATTCAAGAGCACCGCACTACACTCTCCCGTTAAGGCTATAAGCCAATCATTGGTGATGCTCCGCTTCTTGGTCAACACATCCTAAAGAAATTTGGTGTAAATGGTCATTTGGCTCGCCACCTCAGTGAAAGGTGATGAGACTTCAATGTTTTTTAGCATAGCCATAAATTTCGCAAATGTATTCTCTTTACTCACGGCCTTGGGCTGGTTTGGAAATGGTAGAGGAGGTGTGTAATCTTGGGTCACATTTGGAAGAGGTTGGGTGATTTTATTTTCCCTAGGCATTGCTTCTTCTTCTTCACTAGGGTAATGGTCTTCCATCATCTTACCCTTCAACTTTCTCTTTTCATTGGAATTCATGGATTTTTGTGAGTTTTTTCAACTTGTCTCTAACCATCAAAGGGATAGCATGTAATTTTTGGTGATGTGGTAGTTCATCATTAGGGTGAGAGCCTTGGATTAGTGGAAAATGTTCCCCCTTTTGAACATTGATGGGTTCTTGATTGACTAAATAGAAATCAAAATTTCTTTGTTGGGCTTGGACATTAGAGATTTCGGTCCTCAAAAGTTTGAAAAGTTGATCCGTATTGGCTTCACGTTGCAATCCCTGACTCTCCATGTTTTTCAACATTTGTTCAATTGAAGAGTTTGGTTGTTCAATCAAGGGAGGTGGTTGTTGGAAATTTTGTTGATTTTGGGAATTCTGGTTGTTGTATTGGTTTCGGTAATTGTTGTTTCTTTGATTCCTAAATGAAGGAGGGACATAGGATTGGTTGCTTTGATGTGAAAATCTTCTAGAGTCCGAATTTTGGCCTTGGTTGTTGTTGTTGTTGTTGTTGTTGTTGTTGTTTTTGTTGTTGTTGTTGTTGTTGTTGTTGTTGTTGTAAGACCTTGAATGGTCGGGTTTGGGAGGTGATTGAAATTGAGGAGCTTGATATTTGAGGTCCAAGGGTTGTCCCTCATAAGAAAGCCTTGGGTCTTGATTAAGAAATACCCGATAGAATGTTTCACGGCGTTGATATATAGGAGTACCTTTGTTGTTCTAGCAAGGTATAACAATCTTGTTGAAAACGGCCATCTCTTGGAAAAGAAGGGTACAAGTCATATATGTGGCCAACAGCACCATATGTGTGGCCAACATCACCACATGTGTCACAAATGTGTTGTTGAGAGTAGGTTCTTGGAGGAGACCTTAGTTGCTCAAGATAGTAGACTCTAGCATGACTAGGTCTCTCCCCTTGGATATGATCAATTTGTCCCTTGCCTCTTTCCAACCCCAAATTATCAAACTTCTTTGATAACTCATCCAACTTGGGGCTTGTCTCCAACTCAAGCCTATTAGGCCCTTCACTCTTACCCTTAGTCTCCCTTGAAGCATAGCTACTCTCCATTTTGAAAATGTTTTGGATCATCTCCGTGATCTCGGCATTGTTCATCTTGTCAAAGTTACCGCCGGAAGCCGCCATTATCATGTCTCTAAACCTTTGCTAAAGTGTTTAGAAGAAGGTTTGGGTGGTTATCCACTTTGGTATGCCATGATGTGGGCAAGAAGTGAGGAGGTCCGTAAACCGTTTCCCAAACTTCACTTAAGGTCTCATGATCCTTTTGCTTGAATGTTTGAATTTCATGCCTTATCCTTGCGCTCTTGGAAGGAGGGTAGAATTTGTTGATGAAAGCCTTAAAAAGGCTAGCCCATGTAGTGAAAGTACCCGGTTCTTGAGAATTCAACCATATCTTAGCATTGTCTTTCACAAAAATTGGGAATAACATGAGAAGAATTTGATCTTTGGTGATTTTAGTTCTTTTGATCATGACCACTTTTTCCTTAAAATCCACTAAATTCTCATTAGCATCTTCACTTTTCAACCCATGGAAAATGTCTTGTTAAATGAAGGAGATGACATGGTGTGTAAGTTGAAAGGTATTGAAAATAATAGCTCCATAATTGATGGCCAAGCAAGCCCGATTGTCCGGCCTATTGTAATAACCCATTGGTTGGTTCGCCATTTCTTGGTTAAAGGGATTATTTCTTGGGAAAATTGGGGAAATTGGGGAATTTGTGTTGTGGGTAAAAGGGTGTTGTTTGTTTCTTATGGGGAAGTGTGTAAGTTTATGGGTGATGCGATTATGGGGTTATTTGTAGGTATGATGAGGGGTGATAAGGTGGAAGTGAAGGGTTGGGAAATAGATGAATCTATTGTGGATGGTTGAATATTTGTGGAAGTAACAATGAGAGATCTTTTTAAAGAGGCAAGTGCTTGTCTTGTTCTTGCCCGGAAAGTGTTCTCAATCTCTCGATCAACCGGGAAAAGAGGTCCAATATAACACCTACTCATACACTCAAAGAAAGATCAAATAATCCTAATGTAAATAGATGGACTAGGACAAAGGGAGAAAACAAACAAATAAAAATGAACGAAGCCTAAAATCAATCAAACTATCTTATCCAATATTTTCGTCCCCGGCAACGGCGCCAAAAACATGATGTGTGTTTTAAATTACCTCACAAGTGTATCATGAGAACGTTGGGTATTGCAAGGGTCAAATAACAAGGGAAAAAAATTAAGGCTCTAAGACGGTTAAACAATTATAGTTTAGTTCTAGCTAAAACCAAATGAGTGGAAATTAATGACAACTAAAGCTAACAAGGAAGCAATGATATAATTAAACTCAAGAATTAAAAGAAATAAGGTGAATAAGTTCATTAATGTAGACAAAGTTTAAGTATGGTGAGGGTTAAGATTAGTCTAAAAGCGAGTCTATGTCTTCACCTCACGGTGCAAGACGGTCTCTAGGTAAGCCTCCACCTCTCGGTGCGAGACGGACCCTAGCATATGGTTCGATTGGGTTCTCGCCCTAACCCTCTCCTAAACATTCAATACACACACAAACACAATACAAGTCCAAGCTCTCACTCAAATTAGTAATCAAACATGGAAATAACTTATATTACTAATTCAAGCATTTCATCAAACACCTTGTGCGCACAAAACAATTAGACTACCAAAAGACTAAATCTTTATACCCAATTATCATAATCAACCCATAAACCTACACTAACTTCCCCATCAACCTTAGTAGCACACTACTGACTCATATTAATAAGGAAAATCATTAAAGATGAAAACTTTAATTCAAAACTAGCAACAAGAGAAATATTCAACATGTAAACTAATTAAACAAGCAAGAATAAGTAATTAAATGACAAGTAAAAATGAAATAAAGATGAGAATTGTACCAAACATGTAATAAAGATTGAAACTTGAATTAATAATGGAAGAAGAGTCTCCTCTTGTCTTCAAATTATAACCCACGTATTGTATCATAAACTAGTAGAGAAACTAGATTTAAATAATAACTAAATAGAAAATAAGAGGCAGCTAATGCTAATTAAAGAAATATTAAGGAACTAATTAGGGGAATATATAATCTAAATACGAGTCATAAGGTAGTGCATATCCCCTTAATATGGTCTTTCATGGGTTATTTATAATCTCGTTCTCATTTGATCTCAAGAGTGAAGAAAGTATGAACAAAATGCAAAAGACCCGGCAAAAAGGGGTGGCTGCCGGCAAACCGGCGTCTGGTCGCCTTACCGGCGTCGAGAGAAGGCCAACAATCCTCAAAAATTGCGTAGTGGGTAAGAGTGGGGTTCCCTTAGGGCGGACCGGACGCCGGCCGACCGGTAGAGACTCCAGACTTCATCTTTGTCGCTCCTTGTAGGGTGGTCGTGGCCCTCTGCCGGCGGACCGAATGTCGGCCAACCGACAGGGGAGCTTCGTCTACTCTTCTCTTCGCTTCAAGTAGGGGGCTAGATGTAAGGGATGGTTGGCCGGTGACGGTGCCTAGGTTGGAGCCGAGCCCATGTAGGTGGTGGTGTGGGTGGACGGTCGGACGGCGCCGGTGACCTGCTGACAGAGGGATGGTGGGGTATTCCTCATTTCCTCTCTTTACAGAGTACGCTAAATAAGTGGCAAAATATAATCAAACCGACTCTAAAAACCACTATAAATAAGGTCAAAATAGAAGAGAATAAAGAAGGGAAATCATCTAAATTTATTGTATATCATTCGTATCTAACAACTTAAAATAAATGTATGTATATAGTAACTTAAAGGATTATGAATCTAGACATTGGTTTAGTACGCTTCTTTCGTACCAAACCAGTAGCTAGTTAAAGGTTTGTATCTAGCTAATTAATTTTATGAGTGGGTCTATTTAGCCTAGGGTCGACATTAAACTGGATACACTTCTTTAGATGGCTAGATACACTAATTACCTTGCTAGACACACTCCTAGTGTATGTATATAATCATTTAAAGAAACGTACCTCGCAAGTTAACGGGATCAAACTAGGGGAATGACTATCCTAAACTTATTGGAAACATGGCAAGGTGTCGTGGCTTACACTCGATAAATATGCATTTTAAAATTAGAAGGGTTGTCGATGCTAGATTGTGGTTGCTACTTGCAAAATTAGGGCAGTTGTTGGTGCTAAGTTTCAAGGGTTGCATTTCTTGGCTTGGTCTAGGTTGGTTGGGTGTGTGAAGTCCGCCCCGTCTAGGTTACTCAAATTCACTGCACCCCCGAAAGGATTTTTCTTACAAGGTATGATCCTTGCCCAATTAGGTTTGAATTTCCCCCTCGGATTGACAGGTAATGGTGCTCGGGTTTAGAACTAAATCGCCTTCTATAATGTTTTTGGGTTTGACTTTTTTGTTGAACGCTCGTTGTGTACGTCGTTAGTATAAATGAATGTTGCGTAACGCGTTAAGCCGCCATTCATCTAGGAGGATGAGTTGTTCGCGCCGTTGTCGGGTCCATTCTGCCTCGGGGACTTGGTTTTTTAGTAGAATGCGCATACATGGGATCTCTCACTCTACTGGCTGCACCGCTTCCATCCCATGTGCTAGGTAGAATGGTGTCGCTCCTGTGGGAGTTCGAATTGAGGTTCGGTATTCCCAGAGGGTGAACGGAGTTTTCTAGGTCAATCACGGTAATTGTCTTGCATTTTCTCGATGATGCTGATGAGTGTTTTGTTTGTTGTATCTATCGCGGTATTTGTTTTATGTTGGCAAAAATTTGGCAATTGTGGCAATGTTTGATGTCGTTTCTGCACTCCATTACCACAGTGGTCAAATAGTAACCTAACCGCAATATTTTTCTTGCTAGTATCATTGTGCTCATGTGAGGGCCACACTCTCCGTTGTTGGCATCTTCCATGATTTTCTTTGCTTTGGTATGGTCAATGCAAAGGAGAAGGATTCTTGAGGTGTTCTTTTGTAGAGTTGGTTTTGGTTTATCATTAATTGTGATGCAAGTAAACGGATAGCTTTGTGTCCTCTTGGATAGGAGTTTGGAGGGATTGTTTTTGGTTTTGTAGTTATGGGTGACTTGGTACCAAGGTTTGATATGGTTTTTCTCATCGTTGTTGATGGCGAAGATGTACCTTGGCTGGTTCGCTCTGTGACAACCCTCGCGAATGCGGAAATAAAACATAACAAGCATGTGATTTATATAGCGGAAAATACTGTGTTTTTAAAACTTTTTACATGCAAATAGAAAAGTACGAGGAATGTCAATAATTACAAACCAAAGTATAAAATATTACAAGAGACGTAGTCTCTAAAAATGTTATCCAACATCAAAGTTATTAGCAACTATCTAAACAACGTCTAGAGGTGACTGATCCAGGCCAACGCCCGCTAGCTCACACCCGAACCCAAAATACCACAAGCAAAAAGCCATCCAATCAAGCAACCTGTTCATCCATGAAAAACATGAACGCCACGGTCAATGGGGAGTAACTCCGGGTTCTCCCAGCCATATCACAATAAACATACTTAAACGGAAATATGAACTAGAAGCATGCATATATAAATATACATATGAAATACGATAAGAATAAATAGGCAATTCAGTATATAAGATATCGGTAAATGAAGTACAATTCCGTAACCATCATGCTATAGATAGACTCGGGGAAGACACTCTTAGGCAACCATACACTCACTAGGGCTTGCATCTCACCGTTAGCGGCATAAGTTTGATAAGATTGAGACTCGACAAATAAACCATGCCAAGTCATCCAAAGATCACGAATAAACCAATCATATAATCATCCAACAAGGTAAATGACACGCACTAGGACCGTGTACATGGCAAGTATGATTAAAATCGCATCCACGGGATAAACATTTCCCTGAACGCATACACGATTAACATTTCGTATATATAGACTAATTTCCTCCCGGTAGGACGACGATATAAATATCCGATCCTAGTCTAAACCGGGCCAGACTCTCGAAATAATATTTTCCGATTCGACATGCGATAAACGTTTCGCATCCAAGACTCGGTCAATCATAGACGCCGAGTATCCCAAATTCGGTCAACCTTCACGAAAGAGGCGGAAAAGAGCACAAGCATCATAACAAGCGGTACGCTACATGCAATGACACCACCTCGCAAGTATACAACATTTGACGGCCGGGTCGATCAACGCAAAGCGTTCGCCTCCTAACAACGTCGTCATATGTCTACTAACACATGCAATCAAGCAGTAAGGATACACTCCCCGTTCCGACATTCCAGCCTTACGAACATGGAGGTAGCCAAGGGAATGAGAGTACAAAGCACATAACAAATAGTGGTCAAATCGTAACATTTGTAAAACCGACTCAAAGTGGGACATATAAAAAACCATCACAAAACATGCGATACAAGCGAAGGGATTATCATAAATTCGAAACATTAATATTTAAAGTCAACTTTTAGAGTCAAACCCGGAAGTCAACAAAAGTCAAAGTCAAACCCGAGACCCAAGACCCAAACCCGACAATTGGAGTGGGCTACAAACAAATCATCAATGCAAGAAGACCAAGTCCAAAGGGTCAAGGAAAGTCAAGGCGGGACTAGAATTCTAAGGGTCAACGAAAGTCAAGGCGCTCAACCAAGGGAAAAACTGGCAGCATGAAACGCTGCCAGCGTCCTGGTCTCAGGCACGCGATCCTTTATTCTCCATCTTGTCATCAACATACAAAAATAATCATTTATCATCACAAACCATAAATTCTCATATCAATTATCAACTAACAACAACCATCATCAACCACACAATTCCTATGATTACTAACCTTATTCTAAATAAGATTTCTAACATAGAAAACACATAAAACACGTAAAGGATATCGAGTATCCCTTCACCGTTACCTTTTCGCGTCCACTACAAAATAAAGTTCGAGTTGCGACGGATTATTCCGTCGCTAGATAGGGAATTTCCGTCGCTAAAGACTGATTTGCGACGGATTTGCGACGGATAGTGTCCGTCGCTTATTTTCGTCGCAAAGAGTAGTAATTGCGACGGATTTTTCCGTCGCACATATTTGCGACGGATAGTCAAGCCTTTGCGACGGAGTAGCCGTCGCAAAAGTTGACTGACTTGAGTTGGGGTCAAACAGAAAGTCAATTGTTGCGACGGAATTTCCGTCGCAAGTGTTAACATTCCGTCGCAAAAGTTGACTGAATGTTTGACAAGTCAAACATAAAATCAACGTTTGCGACGGAATTTCCGTCGCAAAAGGTTGACTTTCCGTCGCAAGTATTGATTCGTGTTTGACTTGGCTGTAAGTCAGTCAATGTTTGCGACGGAATTTCCGTCGCAATAAAGCCTGTATTTTCCAGCATCCGCCTGTTTCCTGCATCCCCTTATACGCGTTAAAACGACAAAAAACCTGCAAATTACAGAAGTTTTCCAGCAGTTACGCGTCCAACAAAGTTACTAATTTAACACAAAACCAAACAAAGTTTTGATTTTATATCATGAAAATAATTAAAGTCTTACAAATAAAAGGTTCAAAGTACCAAATAGTTAACTAATCACTCAAGTCAGTGGAGTGATTGGAGGGAAAGGAGGGAAAGGGGTGAATGGGTTGGACCTAGCATTATCGCCCCTATCATCATCAAAGTCGTCTCGACCCTGGTTAGGACCTCCAGTTCTGCAGTTTTGAGTAGAATTTCTTGCAACCTGACTCAAGTACTCTTCTATAGCTGCAATCCTTTTAGCCTGCTCGTCGCGCTCTTGTCTAAGTGCAACATTCTCCTTTGACAGCTTAGTAGCGAAACTTGGGGTGCCCTGAGTCGGGTTTGAGGTAGCAACAGGGTGCCTATGATGGTCAAACAAATGCTTCGCCGCTGGTCCCAATCCGTAGCATCTTCCTTTCTCGTCAAATCCAGGATCTTCGACAGGCCTCTTCTTAAGCTTTCTAAACAAGTCCAAAGGAATCCAACTCGGCCTGTGCTCCTCGTCTTTCTGCGAGGCTCGGTAGATCATATGACGTAAACGGGTCTTCATGGCGTCTTCCCAAGATTTCCTTACCATATCTGTATGGCGAGGATCGAAAGAAACCTTTTGCTGTCATCATTAAAAACATAAAGTTAGGAAAATATTAAGTTTACTAATAGCAACAATAACAACAATAACTACTAATAATAGTAACAATAACTCCTATTACACAAACAAACAACAAACAACAAACAACAAACAACAAACAACAAACAACAAAGAAACAAACAACAAACAACAAACAACAAACAACAAACAACAAACAACAAACAACAAACAACAAACAACCTCCAACCTCCAACCTCCAACCTCCAACCTCCAACCTCCAACCTCCAACCTCCAACAACAACAACAACAACAACAACAAGAACAACAACAACAACAACAACAACAACAACAACAACAACAACAACAACAACAACAACAACAACAACAACAACAACAACAACAACAACATCTTCCACCTGCAAAAAAAAAGTAATATTCGAGTTCATGGGGTCCTTATCTCTCCAACCTAAACCCATTTTTGAATCTTTCATACCATTAGTAAATACTAATCATTTAATTAATTGTTATGAGACGAAAATTCGGCAGCAATTCCCTACAGTTCTCCAAATACACAATGTTGAATGACTTGTCACTCTCCATATGTATTCAGAGAACATTAAAGGAACAATCAACCAAACTTAATCGTCAAATAACAATTAAAAAAATGATTAGTATTTACCACCTAAATGGCATTAAAGATTCAAAGACAGTCCCAAAACGGGGACTATTCAAGAATTACACCTAATGCGTAATTCTTGACCGGGTACTAAGTCTATCATATATGAACAACATTTCCTTAATAATTGTGACAAAAGTAAAGCACGACAAATGACCGGGACGGAGGGAGTAATAATAATTATCTATATTAATAATTACAACAATTCACAGGAGGGAGGGTGGCAGTGGGGTGGGGGCGGCGGCAGGGGGATTTAATCCGTCTTAAACTTAAGTGAGGAGATAAGTGAGGAGATAACCCACTTACACTTTATTTGCCCATTATGAGGAAGATTTAATCCGTCTTAAACTTAAGACGGGTCGATCCGTCTTCAATCAAAATTTGGGAAAAGGTAGTAACTTACTAACATATTCACAACTTGAATACTCATCAATGAGGGGAAAGAATGAGGGGTGGTCCGGTGGGTGGCAGAGGGTGGTCCGGCCAGGGGCAGGGGAAAGGGGAAAGGGGAAAGGGAAAGGGAAAAGGAAAGGGAAAGGGAAGGGGAAAAGGAGGGGGTGGTCCGTTGGTGGCAGCGGGGTCCGGCCAGGGGCAGGGGAAAGGGTGACCAAGGGAAGGGGAAAAGGAGGGGGGTGGTCCGGCCGGTGGTCCGGTGGGTGGCCGGAGGGAACAAAACAAATGAAACCATAAATAAGAGAAGAAAGAGAGAGAGACCTGAGAGAGAGGAGGGAAGAACTTAGTGGGTCGTCGTGGTGGTCTTTGTGGTGGTCGTCGTCGTTGTTGTTGTCGTCGTTGTCGTCGTCGTCGTCGTCGCCGTCGTCAAGGGGATTTAGGTTAGGAAAATGATTTCGGTAAAGGGGAAGAAACGCGTGGGTAATTATTTAAAAGACCCTGCGACGGAATTTCCGTCGCAAATCCGTCGCAGGAATAACACGTGTCAGCCAGCTATTCACCTTTGCGACGGATTTTCCGTCGCGAGTCCGTCGCAAATTAAGTCATTGCGACGGATATTCCGTCGCAGAAAAAACACGTGTCTTCGCCTTCAGATCACTTTGACAGTCAATTATTCATCTCTGCGACGGAAAATCCGTCGCAAGTCCGTCGCAGTATCTTATTTAGCGACGGATATTCCGTCGCAATTCCGTCGCAAACGTTCCCGCCATGTGAAAAGTTGGGCGCCATATGTGAAAATGTATTGCGACGGAATATCCGTCGCAAATCCGTCGCAAATAGTAATTCCCGTCGCAAAATCCGTCGCAAGTATGTTTTTGCTACGGATTACATGTCCGTCGCAAAATTTCCGTCGCTAATACACTAAATTCTTGTAGTGGTCTTTAATCGATTTCTAAGTCTTCCTCCACTAGATAGTAATCTTTGTCGGGGTCTAGAAAGTCTCCACCTAAAATTAGATAATAAAAGATGAATATAATTCACTTTTGAGAAAGACGGATAAATTGAAAAGCGAGAAAGACGGTAATTTTATTACCAATTAAGATAGAGGACGATGAGAGGGAAAGAATAAGACGAACTTTAGTGAATTTGAGCGAGTAACGAAGGAGTAGTGACGATTTTGAGATTGAGCAAGTATAGAACTTAGGTTTTGGTGGCTACTTGATGAAGAAGAAGAAGGAGTAAGGTGAATGAAGGAGTTAGGGTTTGAGGGAGAGTATAAGGAGTAAGTGGAAAAAATATGGGAAAAGCCCAAAAACGTCTTAAGACGTAACTTACTCGAAATCTCGCGTAAAGTCCGAAAACGAACTCGGAAATTCTAAACTAGACACGGGAAATTTAATTCTAGACTAAAACTAAATTTCGCTGAAAAGTATCCGTATAATATTTTTACTATAAAAATAGGGTACATTTGCGGGTGTTACACGCTCCTTCTTTTAATGGATAAGGGCATGGATGTCATGTTATCAGGTATGTTGATGAGTGAGTCTAGTTTTGGTAGGGAGTCGGCAAACTGGTTTTCTTCTTAAGGCAAGTGAAAGTAGTCAATTTGGTCAAAGAATTCGTCTTTTTAATTGATTTTTGCTTGGTAAGGTGCTAGGTTGTCGTTTTGGATCTTCCATGATCCGGACACTTGATAGATGATGAGCGAGGCATCGTCGTGGACCCTCAACCTTTTGATGGCAAATGTTATTGCTTCTTGTAGGCCAATTAGGCATGGTTCGTATTCGACGGTATTTTTGGTGACGTTGAAGTCTAGCTTGACTGAGATGGGAACATATCCTCCTTCTGGATATATCAGAAGGATTCCTACTCGAAAGCCTCTCAGGTTGAATGCACCGTCAAATTATAGATCCTATGCTTCAGTGTCTGCACAAAGAATGTCTTCGTTGGCATTGTTCTAACAAAAAATGATTATTTCATACTCGTGCAACTTCTTCCCTTTTTTTTTTGTAGAATTAATACGTATTGATTTTTTCTAAGGTAAATTATTTTTAAAACAAATTATATATGATTATAAAATACAAAAATATTAGTGCTTTAATAAAATATTATTAAACATTCTCGTAACACTAGGACTAAAATATTATTATATATTCGAAATTAAATAGTTTCCTACGGGTAGCTATAAGTAGAACTAGCCGATGTTAATTTTGATAAATAATGAAATGAAATAAAAAAGCCCACCAAATATGATTGTTGATCGAATTCCTCCGACATTAAAATTTTACCTATAGTAATAGCCTCCTTTACACCAAAAACTAAAACATGTTTAACGATATATTTAGCCTATTATTTTAGAAACCGCGCAATGCATTGACATCGTCTTAATTATTTAGTTATTTAGAGTTTCATTTTTTCTTGACAGAGCCTGCTTTGATGGGACGAGGAAACCAAAACACATAAAACTAATTTGCAAATCACATTCTCATTTAAGACGGCATTGTACCTCTTTAGCTTTCGAGGGGTCAAATATCATACCACTTGTATAATATAACAAATGTACTTCTTTTTCCTATGCGTTCTTATATATGTAAGTGAGATGTAATTGACCTAAGACGGACAATACTATCTTAAATTTAAGACGGATAATACCGTCTTAATGGAGACTTGCGAATATAAACTGTATAGAGAAATATTACTATATTGAGAACAAAGGCGATGATCATTTGGCCATTAGCCAATAGCCATTAATAAGATGAATGCATAGGATATTTTATTTAATAGATAAAAGTTTGCTACTAACATCCAACTGCGTATGAGTATTGATAATTGGTTTAAGTGACGGCAAAGTACATTTTCAATAGAGTTTGTTGGCGGACAATAAAGAATAGAGCAATAAAAAGTAATGGAAATGCGAATTAGTATCCGTAAAACCAAGTCTCTTAGTGAGAACCACATCGGTGGAGATTGTACAACGTTAGTAGCACTAACATTATGACATGGAACCCTTGATTCAAATCATTTCTTCGTTCTCAAGTTAGACTTTATGAAACCCAAATACTTGGTCATAGAAACATCTTTCATCTTTCATATAAATATATACTCCGCATATCATAGGCGTGCAATTAGTACATGAAAATTATTCTACTCTTTCAATCAGCATTTTTTTAATTTCTTTGTACGAAAAATGGAGCATCTAGGAGCTTCGGAGGGGCACCTTCCGCCACCGCCAGGGGTTGATAGTGAGACGGGACAGGTGAAGCAGGAGTCGAACTTCCGAGGAGTATCGGATGTTCAAAAGTGGCAAAAGGAGGATTGGATGAAGAAAGGAGCTTTGGCATTGATTTTCAGGGCCGTGGCTTTGCTTTTCTCGCTTCTCACTTTCATGCTCGTGGTTACTATTGATGGCTTCACTTATTTCTCAGATTTATGGTAAATAAATAACGTACCTTACTTATTTAGGAGTTACTAGTACTTTATTCTACCGCCATGGAATAAACGCCCGTACGAGATGTTCATGGATTCAATTACTTAGCTTTTAGTAGTACGTATTTTGAAAATTTGGAGTTAGATGTTCTCATACTGTTCGATTACAAGGGTCGTCTTTGGGCTTGTATGGCCTGTGCAACTATAGAGAGCTCCAAAAATTTCGTCCCCAAAAAAATAAGGATAAATGAGTGTGGTGTATTGAAAATTCAATGAAATATAAAACTCTAATTGTTGTCTAGTAGACTTATAAACACTTAAAAAAAAAAGAAAAAAAATACTTGGTAATGGGTTTAAAACCTTTTGGCCACATTAATGTACTCCTTTTGGCCATCTATTATAGATTTTGTTTCTTAAAATTTTATATAGGGTCATCTTTATATTTTTTACAAGGCCTTGAAATCTCTAAGACGGCCCTGATTTCACAAGTGGTATAAGTATGATGGATCAAGTCAATTTAAGTGAGATCATTTAGTGTCAAACATTTTGTTGCGTGTCAGTAGATGTTTTTTGTTTGTACTCTTACATGTATGTTGATATCAAGCCTGCCTGGGATAGGGCCCTGTACCGATATCAAGTCATTTAGGTTTTGGTCATCTTGACTCTTGAGCACTTCGCATAGTAATTTTGAGGAGCAAGTCAACTATTCGTTTGAGGCAATTATTAGGTTAGTGGAGATTAGAGGCATTGGAGTAATATCTTAGTTCTTGGAGCTTATTAAGGTCTGATATACTTATTGTACAAGTTATACTCTAGACAAGACTAGTGATATATTCCCTAAAAAAGAGTCATTAAGGCCATGATTACGATAACTTTGTTTATGCCATTTAATTATGATTTTCTTGTAGTATGTATAAGCCATGTCAATTTTTTGTCCAACAAAATTGGGCCGAATTGAATCTTACATAGTCCCTTCACATTTGTATCATATTTTAGTTTGCAATTAAGGCCGATTCTGAATCTCGGGTAAAGAATTATCCGCACCGCTAAGGTTAGTTTTATCATGTTTATCCCTAGAAGTAGTGTCGTAGAAGTGACAACGAGTTGAGGCGAGCACGACCTTGGTCTTACTCAGTTTGTGATCATGAAGCAAAAGTTGAGCTTTAGCGGATCTCGAGCTCACTCAAGCTTGAAAAAACTGTGCGCATTATCAAGTTTGCCTGCTTAAACCTACGCTCGAGTTAAACTCAAGCCTTTATATAATTATTTATTTTTTAACCTTTTATTTTCTATATTTTCTATAACAAGATTTGAAAATTATATAAAAAAAATATTAGTAGACCAAATAGTCACATCTTCTACTACGTTAGTTGGGTAGAAAATATGACTATTTAGTCTACTAATTGAGAATACCTCGGTCAAAAGTAAATGATGATCAGCAGTTCGTGGATTATATCCGTAGTTTTACATAAATCTGGTTTTGAGGTTTTTTTTTATTATTTTATCTTTATTAGAATTTTTCTTTGAAAACTATTGCAATGTTTATGAAATATTTTGTATATAAATTTTGAGTTAAAAATTTTACATTATTGAAACTCAAAATAAAATGTTTCACTCAGAATTGACTCGATTATATTAACCATAAAAATATATTTGTTTTTCCACCAGTTAATTGTTATATTTAACCGCTCCAGCTTTACAACAATTAATAGTTTATCTCTAAAACTCTTTTCTCTCCTTTCTCTGTAAATTACCCCTAAACCTAATTAATCTAGCTCCCCCGTCGTCTCCTTCCACTTCCTGTCCTCGCCATATTTAGCTACCCTTTTGCCGGAGATGGGTTAATCATTTGGCTCATTTGGCTCAGTTGACGATCGATCGATCACATCTTAAATTGTAATCCCTCCTTCCATTGTTGACTCCGTCGTTTATGGGTTTCGCAAGCTTCCTCTTTTATGCTTCCACTCTAATGTTGGCGATGTTAATTTGCCTCGGTGGTCTACCTTTCTCATCGACCGACCTCTCTTATCGTCCAATCGGTCTAGCATGCAACCTGAGTTCCTATTCCCGGCCCCTCACCCCTTCCCCCTTCCCCGATAAGGTTTCTTTCTTACGGGTGTGTTCGGTTTTTGGGTTGTCATTTTGATGGATATAACCGACCTTGCTTGTGTCTTGGTGGCTTATGCGTCATCGTCTTTTGGGTCTATATGGGGTTCTCTTACCCGTCCCCTCCTCCCCCCACCAATCGGGTCTTTGGGATGAGCATAGTCCACCTTCTTCGTGTCGTTGTCCTTTATATGGTGTTGTCATTTTGATCAATATGGTGTTCCCCCTCCACTTCGCCTCTCCCCTACCTATCGAGTCCAGATTGCATGTTTTATGGTATCTATTTGGGTCATTGCCTTTTTGCGGGTTACATGCAAGATTGTTTGGGTTGTTTTTGGGATTTGGTCTTGGTGTCGAAGGTGGTTGTGTCCATTGGCATTAGTAGGCTCTTCTTCCATTTTTTGTTTGGTTCATTGGGTCTACCACGATCCATGAGTGGTACGAGTCAGATTTTGGTGTGGTTTTTTTGTTTCCCTTTTTTAGATGTCATTTGATTGGTCTAAGTTGGGTTGGAAGATGCGTTGGTTCGGTTGGCTTCGGTGGTCCGCTTCCAATCACCCATGCTAGTGTATTTTCGTTTTTTATTTTTCCTGGTAATAAAATTTATAAGTTACTTGAAGAATAAAGGCATGCCTGTCTAGGTTGGTTGCACCATGGGATAAGTTCATGTGTGTTTCTGGCCTAGGTTGCACGGACACTTCTCCTAACTAACCGTCCCGTGTCGGACACCGTGTCGGACACACGGACACCTATAAATAAGAAATGAGAGGTTGAAAGACTAAAAGAGATTGAATAGAAGATGAGTTGGGTGGGAAACGAGAATAAATTATAGTCAAAGTCAAATTTTACCTTCAATTACTTACATTTAATATCAAATACCAATATGAAAATAAAATCGTACGTTATTTATAATTATAAAATATATATTTTATTAAATTTAAATGCCGTGTTCCATGTCCTAAATTTCACGAGATGCCGTATCACGTGTCCGTGTCGTGTCCGTGTCCGTGTCCGTTTTCGTGCTACCTAGTTTCTGGCCAGGTGTTTGGTTTAGGAGCTGTACGTTTGTGTATTTATCTGTATTGTGGTGTGCCTTCTTGGGGTCAATGGTCTTTTATCTGTCTAGTTGGTTCTTCAAGATATAGGGGATTTTTCTACATTAGAGGCATGTCTGCCTTGCTTGCATACGACATTTCATTTCTACGTCCCGGTAGCATAAGGCAAAGCCGTCTCTGAGATTTCGGGGGCCAGGTACGACATATTAAAAATAGGCCTCTATTAGGTTACTCATATTACTAAAAATATATTAAATAATAAGAATATGAATATTTTTGCCAAAACAAATACAAGGACATTAGCCGTAATTATGCAAAAAAAAAAAAAAGATATCGCCATCACGTTGCTAAATATATAAACTTGTACATTTCCAAGTATCCATGATATGTTGGTATCTTGTTGTTTTAATATAACAATTGCCTTATCTTATACAAAAGACCCAGCCCCCAAGTTCGAACCTAAGGCAAGGCAAATTTGTTTCATATTTTAAAAGCAAATTAGCTCTGACTGGAAATCAAACATGGAACATTAGGGATGATTAAGGGTTCTTAACCACTTAGCTGCTAAGGAATGTTGATTAACTAATTCAATGCTGGGGTTAGTTCCATGCAATTGGTTGAACCCTCTCTGTAGGAACACCCGGTAGGAACTACCTTCGTTGCACCTGAATTCGACAGCGGAGCTATCTATTACTGAAAGTAGTTCTTGGGACCGGTTAGAGCCTTCCTTCCTTGCCCTCCCTCTCACATTCGTTCGAGCAAGTAAACTCGACAAAATAAACATTTTGCGGAGACAGGATTTGAACCCGTGACCTTAATTGTGTACAAACAAAATACGAGTCCAAAGGCAGGGTCCTTCCCGATGGAGCGAGCGGAATGAACGAGTGGAGGGTTGGACAGTTCTCTCTTCTAGTCTGTTAGTCTGTCAGTTGGAGAGCCGGCACTGGCGTGAGGTGCATCTTGTTCTCGTCGCTTGTTAGAGAAAATGTCTCATTTGTTTTTGGAAGTTTCGTGCCTTTGAGGTATTTTGCATGATGGAGCTTATGTCAAGCTACCACACTCCACCAACATGTAACCGTTACTCGACATCCCATATTCCACACTATATGAAATTGTACTTTCATTTTTAATGTAATTTGTATTTACCATATTGTGAGTCGTACTATTAGTATTAGTATGTAAACAATATATTTGACTAAAGTTGCTATATTTCTTTGTATTTTCTCCACTAATCAGTTGTCATATTCTCATGTACTGTCTTTTGTCGCACAGTTTCCTCTTGAGCATTGGATTAATTGTGATGGTTTACACGGCGATGTTCGTTGGAATAAAAGGGCATGAACTCCGTACGGGATATGTGGTGATTCCACAAAGCGTCGTAGTTTGGATGGAATTTGTTGGGGACCAGGTTCGCTTCCACCCTCCATTAATTAATTTAGCCATCATTGTATCATTACCACTTAATCCGTTACATTTTTCTTACCCTTTTAGGTTTATCACAAATTAACTTTCTCATTTTTACATTCAATAAGACATATCAGTAAATATCCATTATTGTCCCTTATGAAGTAAGTGTCATTCCTACAAGTCCTATAACATTGTCCATTCCTACAATTTAAAGGACAAATAAAGTTAGTACCTCCAAAGAAAATGTGGATACTAAGTAGATTATTACAAACCATTATATGCTAGTGAAATCTCTTTATCCCTTAAATGTGATGGATTTATTTTTATTTTTTGGATGATAATATAAATTACTACGGAGTAACTCTATTTTTAGTTTATTTTTTGGATGATAATATAAATTACTACGGAGTAACTCTATTTTTAGAAAATATCGCTATTAATAGAAATGACATATAACATAGGTAAGGAATATGTAATATATTATTTTAATTAAAAACAACAAAACCTTAACCTTATTTAAGTCAAAAGTTTAAATCTAAGACAATTTGATCTGTCCCTTGACCACATTATCCTTGTAAGTTTTAAACATATATTTTTTCCGATTGCGAAAGAGTCTCAAATACCCAATGTTTAAACTTACTCCTAGTTATTATAAAAATTATTGGATTTTCATCAAATAAATGACAATTCTCTCTTTGTTTCCTAGATTATATATCATCGACTAAACCATAATAATAAATCGAAGGTACTCCAATTACTCTATGTGACAACCCTCGCGAATGCGGAAAGATAAAACATACAAGCATGTGAATTATGTAGCGGAAATATGAAGTTTTAAAAACTTTTATACATGCAAGGAAAGAATACGAGGAGTGTCATATATTACAAACTAGAGTACGAATTATACCACACCAAGAGACGAAGTCTCTCCAAAAGGTTAACAAGTAAAAGTGATCTTACAAAATAGATAGGGTATTTTCGAAATAGATGGGGTATTTTCGAAATAGATGGGGTACTTTCGAAATAGATGGGGTATTTTCGAAATAGAATTAGCAACTAGCTAAACAACGTCTAGAGGTGTTTCATCCAGGGACAACGCCCGCTAGCTCACACCCGAACCCAAAATAGCCTAAGCAAAAAGCCATCCATGCAAGCAACCTGTTCATTCATGAAAAACATGAACGCCACAATCAGTGGGGAGTAACTCCGGGTTCTCCCAGCCATATCACATTAAACGTACATAAAAGGAAATACAAAATAGAGGCATGCATATATAGATATACATGTGAAATACGATAAGGATAGATAGGCAATTCAATATATATAATGATAAGAGTATATGAAATACAAATCCGAATCCATCATGTTATACAAAGACTCGGGGAAGACACTCTTAGGCAACCGAATACGCTCACTAGGGCTTACATCTCACCGTTAGCGGTATAAGTTTGATAAGATTGAGACTCGACAAACAAACCATGCAAAGTCATTCAATGATCAATCATATAATCATTCATGTAATCATCCATCCAAACACACCGACACAATGACGACATCTCTCACGGTAAATGAAACGCACTAGCACCGTTTACATGTCAAGTATGATTAAAAGGCATCAACGGGATAAGACATTTCACTGAACGCATACACGATGCTTACATTCCGTTATGGGTAGACGAATTCCTCCTGGTAGGACGACGATAATAATACGGTTCCTAGTCTAAACCTGGCCAGACTCTCGGAATAAACGTGTTCCGATTCGACATGCGATACACGTTTCGCATCCAAGACTCGGTCAATCATAGACGTCGAGTACCCCAAATTCGGTAGATCAATTCACGAACGAGGCGGAAAAGAGCACAAGCCTCATAACAAGCGGTAAGCTACATGCAAATAACACCACCTCGCAAGTACACAACATTTGACGGCCGGGTCGATCAACGCAATGCGTTCGCCTCCCAACAACGTCGTCGTATGCCCACTAACACATGCAATTAAGCAGTAGGATACCTCCCCGTTCCGACATTCCAGCCTTACGAACGTGGAGGTAGCCAAGGGAATGAGAGTACAAAGCACATAACAAAAATAGTGCTCAAACCGTAACCTTTGTAAAAACCGACCCAAAGTGGGACATAGCAAAAACCGTCACAAAACATGAGAATAGGGAGTTATATAAGTTTAACTATAATAAAAATGAATCAATACATGATACATAAGCATTTGAACAAGTTTATGAAGCATAATAAATAAGAACATAGATCACCTCTCCAAAACAACGTTGTTTGGCAACCAACTAAAACAATGGTCCACTTCAAACGGTCATAACTAGAGTTCTAGAAATTCAAATACAGAAATTCTAAAAGGAGGTGATAGCTTATCCTCTTACGGTTCCAACGGGATGTCACAAGCCCAAAACAAGCAAGTAACGAGGAGATATGATCATTTTACGAAAAGGGGTCAATGCAGTGAAACTGCACAAGTCACGACCGTGACTTGTATTTCACGCCCGTGAAATGAGTTACCAGTTCACCCGAGAGCCTTCAACATACATTCAAACATTTTCAATTTTCATAAATCACTTCTAACAACTATCAACAATCAATAATCATCATCAAAAGTCATCAACTAACAACAATCATTATCAATAATATTTTTACTATAAAAATAGGGTACATTTCCGGGTGTTACAATCACCCCACCTTTTAAAAAGTTTCGTCCTCGAAACTTGAGAGTAGAAAACAAAAGTATCAGGGACAAGAATCGGTTTTCAAACTTAATACGAAAACTTTTATAAGGGGAAATATTTATGAAACGAGGTTCATCTCGAAAACAGTTTAAGGAAATCTTTCATAAGTGCGAAACTATATTTACGGATCGCTGGAGTGCCCGTCGCGAACGAGTACTCTAGTTATCCAAATCAAAGCAATGTCGAAATAGTGAAATCGAAAATATAAACAAGCGTTAGTAAATGCAGGACTAGTCACTAGACGTCTCCAATAATAAGTCCAAACATCCAACCAAATGCAAAATCCAAATATAAAAGCAAAAGAAATTCATTTTCTCCAAAAAGAGGGTACACAAACCATCTTTAGATTTCTTTGAAATGTTAAATTAGAAATATAATATGGAAATTTGAAGGTTTTATCAAAGATGAAATCAAATAACAACACATTACACGTGTACATAGAGCGACTCGAACATCAAGTTCACAAATCACGATAACAAAATATATACAAAACACGCAAAAACAAAACAAATCGATCTCTTAGGGATAGGAAGATTAAGATAAAGTCGGCAGGAAGATCTACAAGAATTCGACATCACTAACTCTATTAATAAACCAAATCCTTAAGAGAATGCAATTTACCCAATTTGCAACTCATCATTTTCAATCATCAGAAAACCTACAAAAAGATTCCATAATCACGAGATTTCAAGCCAATAACCTAAATATTCAGATCCATTTAGGATCTACTAAAGTCCATCGGCACGGTAGACTCCACAACTAACAATCCACATGGTAAAGAAGACTTACCATGAAATTCCCTTGATTCAATTTACTTCAAACTCATTATTCTAAATTTGCAATGAACTTTCTCATCTTCAAAAGTAAAAACACAACCAAAGCAACAAACTTAATTATCTAAGATTCAAATAGCCTCATCCAAAGTCTCACGACAAGGGAAAATCCACAATCCATTATCGGTTATAAGGATTCTTTAATACGCCATAACATCCTTAATTCGATCATTACTACGCTCGAAGCCTCAAATATAAATAGTCACATTAGCAAACTATGGTGGTTACTAATCCTCAAGATAAATGGGTTCACCATTCTAACTCTATAATCCATAACAACTGAGCACTCACTATCCAAAGCTTGCAATGAACATTTCCCAATTTCAAACTATGATTCCTTAAGAATAAAAGAAAATTACTAATTCCAAACCACAAATGATCAATCACTTGGCAATCAGACAACCATTCAAATCATCTAATTCATCTAAAACTCAAAATGAATCGATTTTCATTTATGACAATACTCCTCAAACTTTGGGTACCGGCTCAATTTCCCTAAAGCAAAGTCTCTTTTAGAATCCACCAATTAGAGACATCTAATTCCCAAATGACATACCAAGCAACCGTTATAGTACCCAACAACAACGAACTATTATCATGATTAACTAAATTCTCAAAATAACACTAGAGTACCAAGCTCCAAATCCAAAACTACTAGAAGAAGATGTATTATCACTATTAGGATTCATCCTACAGCTTAAGTCCTATTTTCCATGATCAAATACAACCTGAAATTTGCTCAATCCAAAAACACATATTCTAACCTAAGAATTCCAAAATACATTACACTTATTCTCTGAGCCTTACAAACGGAATATCCAATCCACTAGAGAAAAGATAAAGGAGCAACGAGATAGAAAACGATAAGGAATCTCAAGGAGAACACGGGAATATATAAGGTACGAGATTACAAGAGAGGGGCGTTGAAAATAACGAGGTTAAGGAAGAGACAAAGCAGATAGTAGAGTTATGAAGATATTCGAGTAAGAAATAGGATGCGAGCATGCGATTTCTTAAAGATCAATCTTGACAAAAACATTCAAGAATGGAAAGGAAAAAGGGATAATGGCACGAGTAAATGTTTAAGGTTTAAACCACAAAATTTATCGTTTCAAACCTAGGGTGATAGTAAGGCAACTCATCCCAATAACAAAGGTCTCTTACAAGGGACCCTCGTACCACTAATCATTAAAGTAAGGTACACCTAGTTTTAACAAATTGATTACAACCTAATTCATCTATCCGTTTACAAAACACGGATTCCCAATTGCGGAATTGCAACCCAAGCATAGTAACATTCCTTTAGCTCAAATATTCAACACAACCTCAAAGGTTTCTTTAACTCAAGGACTAACAAATACTCTCTTATACTCGGTCATTTTCGAGTCTATAGCCCACGAGTTCATGATTATTAAAGTACAACCTCAAGTCAAACATCATCATTAACGTCTCAAGGTATTTCCATCATAACTCACATCATAATCCTCAAGTAATATGGTTCAACTTACAACGAAACCTTACTACTCCAAACGAGTCTCCGATACCATAAGATAAGATCATATCTTTAAATCCAAGAACTATAGCCAAATGCTTTTCCACTAAGCCTACACTCACAAACACACAATAGGAAACCACAAGACGTCACTTAATCTCAAAAGTATTTCGCACCTCAAGATATCATTCAAAGCTTCCTATTTACCCCAATTAGACCTATCATAAGCATGGTCTTAAAAACAATACTAAACTTCTAAGTCCAAAAGACTAAATTACTAATGGGTTAAGAAGTCATATCCAACTCATTCAACCTTACACCATCGAATATCATGAACTATTCACACATGAGTCATGGCAAGCATTTAGCATTAAAATCATCGAACTTATCTTACCACCATTTCTTAGAGATACAACCAATCACCACTATATGGTGAATTTAGATCTACACCATTTTCCTCAAATCACAAATTCATTCTAACAACCACTAATATTCCACAAAGTTCAAAGTTCTTCCGATCAAGTACAATATACCACAAACAAAAGGGTATGACATCCATAAAAATGTTACATGAGGAAGGTAAGGATACCAATGGTAAGATGGAGGAACTATCAAGAGTAATTTCCAAGAGGCAAATAAGATGGAAGAGAAAGAAGCAACTAGATAGAAGGAAGAGAGCATAATACATTAGAGACGAGAGAATTCATAGAGGAGGAAGAAATACACTTCAATTAGGCATGTCAATCTTCAAATCTTCGGTAGAGGATACTTCTTCTAGGTAACACAATGATCCACCTCAAAATGGTAGATACAAACAAACATAACATCACTCAACACAATCAACAAACAAGTTAGAACCTAACAAACATCAAGTACACCAAAGACTACCAACCTTAGGTCCTTAAGTCTACCCATCTCTCATTTATTATTTCAAGGTCAAGTAGTTTAAGTTTAGGGTTCACGTGTGTGCGTCGGGAGCGATAAAGCTCTGATACCAACTGTGACAACCCTCGCGAATGCGGAAATAAAACATACAAGCATGTGATTTAATTAGCGAAACTACGGTGTTTTTAAAACTTTTTACATGCCAATAGAAAATACGAGGAGTGTAAAATATTACAAACCAAATAAAAATACCACAAGAGACGTAGTCTCTCAAAGTGTTAACAAAAGACAAAGTTATTAGCATCTAGCTAAAGAACGTCTAGAGGTGTTTCATCCAGGGACAACGCCCGCTAGCTCACACCCGAACCCAAAATACCACAAGCAAAAAGCCATCCAAATCAAGCAACCTGTTCATCCATGAAAAACATGAACGCCACAGTCAGTGGGGAGTAACTCCGGGTTCTCCCAGCCATATCACATTAAACGTACATAAAAGGAAATACAAAAGTAGAAGCATGCATATATAGATATACATGTGAAATACGATAAGGATAGATAGGCAATTCTATAGATAATGATAAGAGCATAAGAGGCACGAATCCGAATCCACCATGTTATTCAAAGACTCGGGGAAGACACTCTTAGGCAACCGAATACGCTCACTAGGGCTTGCATCTCACCGTTAGCGGTATAAGTTTGATAAGATTGAGACT
>JAIUZE010072281.1:0-16661 GCA_022085475.1 Heliosperma pusillum | reverse complement strand
TCATGGAATCTCGCGGAAATTCCAAATACGAACTCGGAAATTCTAAATTCGACTCGGAACATAAAATTCTAAATTAAAACTTAAATTTGCAGAAAAGTATCCGTAAAATATTTTCACTAGAAAAATAGGGTACATTTCCGGGTGTTACAAAATTCATCTTGAGAAAGACGGAAAGTTTGAAAAGCGAGAAAGACGATACTTTTAATATGAATACGGATAGAGGAAGGTAAGAGGGGAAGAATGAGACGAACTTACGCAAATTCAAGCTACGAACGAATGAGCTATGAGAATTCTAAGATTGAAACAAAGGGGGAGGCAAGGGTTTGGTTGCTTAAGGAAGAAGAAATGTGTTTGTTTTTGTGTTGAATGAAATAGGTTAAGAGAGTATGAGTGGAATATAAGGGAAAAAGTCAAGGAAAGTCAAACTCGCCTTAAGACGGGATTCTCATGGAATCTCGCGGAAATTCCAAATACGAACTCGGAAATTCTAAATTCGACTCGGAACATAAAATTCTAAATTAAAACTTAAATTTGCTGAAAGGTATTCGTAAAATATTTTCATTATAAAAAATAGGGTACATTTCCGGGTGTTACAATCACCCCACCTTTTAAGAAGTTTCGCCCTCGAAACTTGAGGAAAAGACAAAAAATACCTTCCTCAAATAGACTCGGATATTTACTACGCATAGAAGCTTCGGTTTCCCAAGTCTCTTCTTCGACATTAGCACTTCTCCACAAGACTTTCACCAAATGAACTACTTTACTTCTCAACTTCCTATCCTTGCGATCTAGGATGCGAATCGGCTTCTCTTCAAAGGATAGATTCGGTTCAAGCTCGGGCAATTCAACTTGAAAGACATGGCTTGGATCACTTACATACTTTCTCAATTGAGAAACATGGAATACATCATGAACCTTAGCCAAATTCGGGGGCAAATCCAACTTATAAGCAACGGCACCAATCCTTTTCACAATATCAAAGGGTCCAATGTATTTCGGGCTCAATTTACCCTTAACACCAAAACGTTTAACACTCTTCATTGGAGATACCTTCAAGAACACTTTATCTCCCACTTCGAATTCTAAAGGCCTTCTTCGGATATCGGCATAAGACTTTTGACGGTCTTGAGCGGCTTTCATTCTATCACGAATGACCTTCACATTATCAATGGTTTCAACAAGAACATCGGGGCCTAAATCACGATTGTCACTCAATTGATTCCAACATATAGGACTCCGACATTTTCTTCCATAAAGAGCTTCATAGGGAGCCATCTTGATAGATGCATGATAACTATTGTTGTAAGAAAACTCCACCAACGGTAAGCTCTTTTCCCAACTAGACTGAAAGGCAAGAGCACAAGCCCTAAGCAAGTCTTCTAAAGTCTGAATAGTCCTCTCAGTCTGACCATCCGTAGCGGCATGAAAAGCAGTACTCATTAACAACTTACTACCCATAGCTTCTTGCAAAGCTTTCCAAAATCTCGAACAGAATCTCGGATCTCGGTCGGATATAATCTCCATAGGAACACCATGATATCTAACAATTTCATCAACATAAGCTTTTGCTAAACGATCCAAATTCCAAGTTTCTTTGATCGGAATAAATCTAGCACACTTGGTCAAACGATCAACCACAACCCAAACAGCATCTTTACCTCCAACGGTTCTCGGCAAAGCCATAACAAAATCCATAGAAATAGATTCCCACTTCCATAGCGGAATATCCAACAGTTGTAGCAATCCACCGGGCCTCTTGTGTTTAATCTTCACTTGTTGGCAAGTAAGATAACTACCAATATATGACACAACATCACCCTTCAAGTTCGGCCACCAAAACTGTAGCTTCAAATCCTTGTACATCTTATAACCCCCGGGGTGAATAGAATAAGGGGAAAGATGAGCTTCATCAAGAACTCGCTTCCTAAAATTAAGAGCACTAGGAACACATAAACGACCATGGAAACGAAGAACTCCTTCATCATCAAACTTGAAATCTTTACCTTTACCTTCAAGAAGTTTGGCTTGGATAGACTTGTAGGTAAGATCATCAACTTGGCTTTCGCGGATTTCACGGAGAAACACAGGTTCGGCAATCATAGCACCAACATGAACAAATCCACGCTCTACGAATTCCAAACTCAACCTCCGAAACTCGGCACAAAGATCAACAGGTAATACATGCAAAGCATTCAAAGCATGAGAAGCTTTCCTACTAAGAGCATCTGCAACAACATTAGCCTTCCCTTCATGGTACAATAACTCAAAATCATAATCGTTCACCAATTCCAACCATCTTCTTTGCCCCATATTCAACTCTTTTTGAGTAAATATGTACTTCAAACTCTTGTGATCGGTGAAGATACGACAATGAACTCCAATTAGATAATGTCTCCATACTTTCAAAGCATGAACAACGGCGGCCAATTCCAAATCATGAGTAGGATAGTTCACTTCATGAACTCTCAACTGCCTCGAAGCATACGCCACCACCTTCCTATTCTGCATAAGAACACAACCTAATCCCATTTTAGAAGCATCACAATAGACATCAAAGTCTACTCCATCTTCAGGCAAAGTCAACACCGGAGCGGTAGTTAACCTCTTCTTTAACTCTTGAAACGCAGATTCACAAGGTTCGCTCCATAGGAATTTGGTTTCCTTCTTCAATAACTGAGTCATAGGTCTAGCAAGCTTGGAGAAATCCTTAACAAATCGTCGGTAATAACCAGCTAAACCAAGAAAACTTTGAATCTCTCTAATATGAGTCGGACTCTTCCAATCAACAACGGCCTCAATCTTCGAAGGATCCACCATTACACCTTCGTTTGAAATCACATGCCCAAGAAAGGACACTTTAGGTAACCAAAATTCACACTTAGAGAACTTAGCGTACCACTTCTGTCGACGGAGAACACCCAAAATAATCCTCAAATGAATAGCATGCTCTTCTTCGGACTTGGAGAAAATAAGAATATCATTAATGAATACCACCACACACTTGTCGAGATACTCACTAAATGTGCGGTTCATCTGATCCATAAAGATAGCGGGAGCATTCGTCAATCCAAATGGCATTACCTTGAACTCATAATGACCATACCTCGTACTAAAAGCGGTCTTCGGAATATCAACATCACGAACAGGAATTTGGTGATAACCGGATCTCAAATCAATCTTGGAAAATGTAGAAGCACCCTTTAATTGATCAAACAAATCTTCAATTCTCGGTAAAGGATACCTATTCTTGATTGTATTCCGATTCAATTCACAATAATCAATACACAACCTCATAGAACCATCCTTCTTCTTCACAAAAAGAACGGGAGCACCCCAAGGCGAGGCACTTGGTCGAATAAAACCCCTTTCAATCATATCATTCAATTGCTTCCTTAATTCTTTCAATTCAGACGGAGCCATACGATAAGGAGCTTTGGCAATGGGACCAGAACCAGGAACAAGATCAATAGAGAATTCAACATCACGCTCGGGAGGAATCCCGGGCAAATCTTCAGGAAATACATCAACGAATTCTCGCACAATAGGCACATCTTCAATACTTGGCAAAGAAGTAGATGAAGAAGTCACAACACACAAGAATGCTTGGGGACCCTTTCTAACCATACTTACCAACCTCATAGCGGAAATTAAAGACACACCTTTACGGGGATGAGATCCCTTATAGGTTATTCTAACCCCTAAAGGACTCTTTAAGAAAATCTTTTGATCACGTCACTCGAACCTAGCATGATACATAGCTAACCAATCAATACCTAAGATTATATCAAACTCCCTAAAGGAAACTTAAGGAGATTTGCGGGGAAGATAGAACCCGAAATAGATATTGGGACATTAGGATATAGAGTAGAACAAGAGATAACATCTCCGGATGGTAAGGATATGGGAGTATCCTCACTAGATGTAGGCTTGATAGATAATTTATTAGCATAAGTCGATGACACAAAAGACATAGAAGCACCGGTATCAAAAAGAATAAGACACGGTTGCTCTAAGATTGAGAACATACCCGTAATGATCTTGGGATGAGCGTCGGCTTCAGCACGGCTCATGACAAAAATGGAACCCTTAGGTTTAGCAGGAGGAGGAGGGGGCAACTTTCGATTGGGGCAATCTTCGTAACGATGACCACCCTTTTGACAAAAGTAGCAAATGTAAGATCGGTTGGAACAAGACACACCGTGATGGTATGGAAGTCTACACCGGTTGCAAAAGCGACCTTGAGTCTGAGGAGTATAAGGCTTATGAGCCACATTCGAAGTAGCTCTAGGAATAAAAGGAGCAGGATTCCTTGTATTTGCATTGGAAGAAGGATTAAACCTCCTCTTGTTAGCATATGAATTAGAAGGAGACGGAATAAACGGTCTCTTCCCAAAAGCATTCGGCCTAGGAGCATAAGAAGGAGAGGGATTATTCATCAAAGCTTCATCTCTAATAGCCTTCATTGAATTCTCGGCCCACAAGGCATCATCATAAAGATCTCCAAAGGAATTGGTATTCCTTCTCACTTTACTTTGAAGAACGGCACTCAACTTGTTACGATAATAGAATGCTCGGTCTTCATCATCACGGATAAGCCTCGGCGCAAAATGAGCGAGCTTATTAAACTCCGTAGTAAACTCTTGAGCTGATAGGTTGCCTTGTTTAAAATCAATGAACTCCTTGAGCCTTTGTTGTTTAAGCTCTTTAGGATAAAATCTACCCTCCACAAGAGCTTTACAGCAAGCCCAGTTAAAGTCCTATTCAAGAGTTGCGGTGGCACTTGTGATAGCCCACCAGTTGTCGGCTTCCCTCACCAGAAAGTGCTTTGCGATCCTCACCTTATCCTTTTCTCGGACTTGGTATAGATCGAACTGTTTCTCCATCTCACGGAACTAATCGGATAACTCCGTAGGGTCCGGTTCCCCAGCATACGGTACGATCTTACTTCTAGTTATCTGTCCAGCTACCCATGCATAGCCCCCTTGATGGTTATCTTCCCTTCGAGGGGGAATTTGGTTGGCATGAGCTAAAGCTGCATCTTGCTGATTTTTCAGCACTTGAGTGAGAGCTTCCAACATAACATTCTCAACTAGTCGCGGTCTAACCATCTTCATAAAAAACAAAAACAAATTAAGTTACTCCTATCAATTAGCATAAACAAATAGACTACCAAGTAAAGTCCTTAACTTCTACCCCACTCTTATTTATTATTTCAAGGTCAAGTAATTTAAGTTAGGGTTCACGTGTGTGCGTCGGGAGCGGTAAAGCTCTGATACCAACTGTGACAACCCTCGCGAATGCGGAAATATAAAACATACAAGCATGTGAATAATATGCGAAAATACGGTATTTTAAAAACTTTTATACATGCAAGATAGATAAACCGAGGAGTGTCAGAATATTACAAACTAAATGCGGAAATACAACAAAGAGACGGGGTCTCTTAAAAAGTTAGCAAAGAACAAGTGTTTAGCAAAACTAGCTAAAATCGTCTAGAGGTGAAACTTCCAGGGACAACGCCCGCTAGCTCACACCCGAACCCAAAATAGCATAAGCAAAAAGCCATCCATGCAAGCAACCTGTTCATTCATGAAAAACATGAACGCCACAATCAGTGGGGAGTAACTCCGGGTTCTCCCAGCCATATCACATTAAACGTAAATATAAGGAAATACAAAAGTAGATCATGCATATATAGATATACATGTGAATACGATAAGGATAGATAGGCAATTCTATAATAATGATAAGAGCATATGGAAACAAATCCGAATCCATCATGTTATTCAAAGACTCGGGGAAGACACTCTTAGGCAACCGAATACGCTCACTAGGGCTTGCATCTCACCGTTAGCGGTATAAGTTTGATAAGATTGAGACTCGACAACAAACCAAGCCAAGTCATGCAATGACCATGAATAATCAATCATGAAATCACGCATCAAGTACAACAACATAAGACGACATCTCTCACGGTAAATGAAACGCAATTAGCATCGTGTACATGGCAAGTATGATTAACAGGCATCCACGAGATAAACATTTCCCTGAACGGATACACGATCACATTTCGTATATGTAGACTAATTTCCTCAGGTAGGACGACGATAATAATACGGTCCTAGTCTAAACCTGGCCAGACTCTCGGAATAAACGTGTTCCGATTCGACATGCGATAAACGTTTCGCATCCAAGACTCGGTCAATCATAGACGCCGAGTACCCCAAATTCGGTCGATCAATTCACGAAAGAGGCGGAAAAGAGCTCAAGCCTCATAACAAGCGGTACGCTACATGCAAATAACACCACCTCGCAAGTACACAACATTTGACGGCCGGGTCGATCAACGCATAGCGTTCAACTCCCAACAACGTCGTCGTATGCCCACTTCACATGCAATTAAGCAGTAGGATACCTCTCCGTTCCGACATTCCAGCCTTACGAACGGGAAGGTAGCCAAGGGAATGAGAGTACAAAGCACAAGACAAAATAGTGCTCAAACCGTATCATTTGTAAAAACCGACTCAAAGTGGGACATAGCAAAAACCGTCACAAAACATGTGATACAAGCGAATGAAATATCATATATCCAAAACATAATATTATAAGTCACTATGTAAAATTATACGATAAACGGATCATGCGAACTATTATAATTTACGAGTTTTATAAATTATATGAAAAACATACAGCCGTGTTCCAGGCCGGTACCCCGGCTCGGAGCACAAGGCAAAACCCAAAAATCACTAAAAACAGAGCAGTGTGTTCCAGGCCGGCATAGTGACCGGTGGCCGGTACACCGGCCAGGAGCACCTTTATACAAAAATTCCAAAATTCTCAAAGTTGTTACTGATGTGTTCCCAGCCGGTGGGCAGACTAGCGGCCGGTCGACCGGCTGGGAGCACCTCTTCACCCGTGAGCTTCCTTTACTTGTCCAATTCATTTCAATTCTCATATATACTTCTAATAATTATAAACAATCAATATACATCATCAACATTCATCAAATAACAACAATCATCATCCATAACATGAATTCTAAGCTTTCTAATCGTATTCTAAATACGATTTCTAGCATATAAAGCATGTAAAACACGTAAATGATATCGAGTAACCCTTCACCGTTACCTTTAAGCGTCTTCACTACTCGTCAAGCTCCTCTTCAATAAGGTAATAGTCTTTGTCGGGATCTTGGAGGTCACCACCTACAAATAGATCATAAAAGATGAATGAAATTCATCTTGAGAAAGACGGAAAGTTTGAAAAGCGAGAAAGACGATACTTTTAATATGAATACGGATAGAGGAAGGTAAGAGGGGAAGAATGAGACGAACTTACGCAAATTCTAGCAACGAACGAATGAGCTATGAGAATTCTAAGATTGAAACTAAGAGGGAGGAAAGGGTTTGGTTGCTTAAGGAAGAAGAAATGTGTTTGTTTTTGTGTTGAATGAAATAGGTTAAGGGAGTATGAGTGGAATATAAGGGAAAAAGTCAAGGAAAGTCAAACTCGCCTTAAGACGGGATTCTCATGGAATCTCGCGGAAATTCCAAATACGAACTCGGAAATTCTAAATTCGACTCGGAACATAAAACTCTAAATAAAAACTTAAATTTGCTGAAAGGTATTCGTAAAATATTTTCATTATAAAAATAGGGTACATTTCCGAGTGTTACAACCAATTCCACACTCCACCATTTGATTATGACATATATGACACATTATCATTATCATTATACAATCCCATATCCTACCTATTTGAATGAGAATATTATAAGCAAAATAATCACCATTTTGGTGATGCCATGACCGGCCAAGTGCCCTTATATAGTGCACTTGGTTGTTCATTTCTTTTTGCTCATTCATTTTCACTTGTTTTAGATATCTCTCTAAAATCCTCAACTTCTCTCAAAACTCTCATAAACACTAATATTCATGTCTTATTACTAGTGTAGTAATACAATAATATTAGTAATATAATGTCTTAATTATTATATAGTTAATAATCAGTTAAGATTATTTGGGTTTAATCTTGGGTGTAACAAGAAGGAGACCTTCTACTTTGGAGGTTGTTTTATGGAGGATCATCCATTAACTTCATGCTCAAGAAGAATAAGAAGGAGTTCTTATTGTGCCCATATTGAACCGAAAAATCCCAATGTAAGGATGTTTTGGTCTTATCTTTTCTTTTATGCTTTTATATTTGCATGCATGATAACTAGATCCTAACTCATTAAGTTATTGTATTTAATGAACTAATTATAGGAGTCTAATTAGAGGTTTAGAACTTCCATGTGGTATCAGAGCTGAATTGTTACATGCATGTCGATTTTAGGCATTAAAATCGAGTTATACAATAACTTGGGTAAAATTGAAAATTTGTGTTCAAAATTGGTTTGCACGAAATTTTTGGTTTGCATGCATACCTACTGACCTCAAAATGGTTGTGGTCAAATTTGGTGATTTTAGGGATTAATTTGCTATTTATTTTGATTTATGGCCTTTAAATCATGTTAATATGCACTTTTTATGTTAAAAGTTAACTAAAAATAGTTTCATGTTGATTCTGGCCATGATATTTTTATATGATCTCACATGAATGTTTTACATATTGGATGTAAAATTTCGTGACTTTTAATTAAGTTTTGCATGATTATTGATTTTTATGAGATAAAAGTCAATAAAGTGAGATTATTAGGTTCATAAAATTGAAACGTCCTTTTCAGGTCTTGAAAATTTTTGGTACATTTTATGATTTGATTTATATCATCTTGGTGAAATGTTATAATTTTTTCACTATTATACTATATTTAATGGTTTTTATTAGATAAAACCGTTGGATAAATAATTATTTGTTCATAAAAATTAATTTAAATGTTCTGGGCAAATGTTTGTGGTTTTTGAGTTCCTAGAAATGTTACAGAATGTACAAAATTTTGGGTGTCAAAGTTTTATGATTTTTATATTTTATTTTTGGTTTATTTCATAAATGTTATGATTAAAACTCTATATTTAGCAAATACGATCAATTCAAACTAATTAAATTTCAACAAAATTAGTGGGGACTAATTTTGAGTTCTAAATCAGTTTAGATAATTAGTTTGAGCTTAAATACGATTTAAGTATTGATTATTGATTTTTAATGGTTAAAAATCGATAAAATCCATAAAACCGAGCTAGAATGAGCATGATAAGTATTAAGGGCGATTTTGGCATGATTTTTACAGAATTTTATTTATGTTGTTATTATTGAATGAATGAATGTAATTTATTTAATTTTTAATGCAAGTTGTACCTAGTATGGCCTAGATTATTTTAATCGGTATTACCCGTAATGTAAGGGAATACCGATTCGGTTGTAATTTTATTTGCGATCTTGTATCGCCTTTTGTAACAATTTAATTTCATTTTTAGATCAAATGTATAATAGGAATTTTATTTGTATCTTTTTGTAATTAATTATTAAGAAGACGGAGATTCCCGAAGTCGGTGTTCCAAAAGAAGGTGCCTTTTTTGGAGCATGTACCGTGAAGAGGCAAGGGGCCAAGGAGTTGGTTTCCGATTTGGTAATCGTCTAGTTAATTGGATTAGCTAGGTGGCCATACTAGGATTATTTATTTGCTTGCTTTATATTTTCCGCTCATGCCAAAATCGCCGACATGCATTTTATTTCTCGACTTAGTTCGCTTATAGGGAATTAATAACTAAATTGACAAGACCTATCACATGACTTAAAAAATTGAGATTAGCCTTACCAATTAGTAACACCTATGAATCCCGTGTTCATTAGGGCTACCACGCTCGTGGGTCCCTTTTTACCTCGAGTAAGTAGGGTGATGCGATCACAAGCCAAAATTGGATTGGACTCAACGAGATAAGCGTTATCTTGGGACTAGGAGATGAATTTAGTAGAAATACGTCAACCAAGAGTTCTAAGGGTAGAATTAGTCAAGTATTGACTTACCATTTTTTAGATAAAGGTAGCATACGATGACTACTTTTGTCTAAAGATGGGTCTTGGAATCACTTATATAATTTCGTGAGGGGTCATTATATGAGTGACTTGTTAAAATTGTTTTTACAAGTAAATTATATATAAGCAATGAATGTTTATTTTCAGTTCATATTTATTTTATTCGCGCAATGACAATTATTTTTCCTTCTACGAACTTGTAAATCCGTTCAATCGTGGAAAGGAGTTTCCATTATTTTATACGGTAGCATTTTGATTTTGATCTCCGTTTAAACCACTGTAGCTAAAGACAAAATGATTTTTCTTTTGATCCTCACATTAACTATTGCAAAAGTCTCTTATGAAGAGTATATGAATATGTCACACTTAATCAAAAACGTTTTGATTTTATTTTAGTGACGTCTCCTTATTACAATGGTGCATCAATCTTTTTGCTCCAACGAAAATATTTGTAATTTTTGGTATGTCGTCATAATGCTCCTTATCAAGGCTTACCTCAAAAGAGGCCAAATCTATTGGGACGACTAGGTTAATCGATTTATTTAAAATCGTGAATAACCAAATACCGTAGTCACTTCATGAAAGGTTTATTCTTTTGAAGGTAAAACCATGAATAAAATGAAGAAAAGTCTTCATTGTATTTCTAATCTATTGGTCTAAATAGAGATTCATGAAAGTGAGTGAGAGCTCTAGGAAAGATGTTTTATTGTTGATTGTTAAGAATATGACGAGGTTCAAGAGTAGGTTGGCACGATGTTGGCACAAAGCAAGGGAAAAAGGCAAGGCTATTTTGAATAGTAAAGTCAGAATCCAAGCAAGGTGTCAAACCCAACCTTTGATGATTCTATTCTTACAGTGTAGGACACAAGAAAAGAATATGTCCCAAGTTTTCGAAAGAGTTAGAAATTGGGTGTACTATTGTCACTCATAATATCTATATGATCGACATTTATTTTGCTAAAATGCAAGTTTTGGGTATTAGATACCCATTATGGTTTTCATCAATGTAATTCGTGCGACGACTAACCATGATTAAATGTCGACCTACAAGGGAAATATAACTATTGTAGTTTTATTTCTATAGAGACATATATAAAAGTTTTAATGTGATCGATCTAGTTTTGGATTTAGAGGTATACTTTAATAAACGTTATTTTGTACACGACCTCTAAATAAAGAATATAGTATCCACTTTAGTGTACGACACAAGTGTTTCACTTTTGTGAATAGAACAAGCGTTGTTTCCTTTTTATACCTATACTTTGTGACAACCCTCGCGAATGCGGAATTATAAAACATACAAGCATGTGAAGTAAATTGCGGAAATATGAAGTTTTAAAAACTTTTATACATGCAAGATAGATAAAACGAGGAGTGTCAAAATATTACAAACTAAGTGCGGAGTTACAACAAAGAGACGGGGTCTCTTAAAATGTTAGCAAAGAACAAGTCTTTAGCAAAACTTGCTAATATCGTCTAGAGGTGAAACTTCCAGGGACAACGCCCGCTAGCTCACACCCGAACCCAAAATAGTCAAGCAAAAAGTCATCCATGCAAGCAACCTGTTCATTCATGAAAAACATGAACGCCACAATCAGTGGGGAGTAACTCCGGGTTCTCCCAGCCATATCTCATTAAACGTACATAGAAGGAAATACAAAAGTAGAGCATGCATACATAAGGATATACATGTGAGATACGATAAGGATAGATAGACAATTCAAGATATAATGATAAGATCATAAGGAAATCAAATTCGAAACCATCATGTTATTCAAAGACGCGGGAAAGACACTCTTAGGCAACCGAATACGCTCACTAGGGCTTGCATCTCACCGTTAGCGGTATAAGTTTGATAAGATTGAGACTCGACAAACAAAACATGCCAAGTCATGCAATGACCATGAATAAATCCATCATGTTATCATCCATTCAAACAACCCAATACATAGACGGTGCCCAATCATGCAATGACCATGAATAATATCATGAAATCACGCATTCAAGAACGACGACACAAGACGAAATCTATCACGGTAAAATGAATAACGCACTAGCACGTGTAAATGGCAAAGTATGATAAAGGCTCCACGATTTCGATCACATTTATCCATGAACGGATACACGATTCAATCCATTTCGTTTATGTGACTAATTTCCTACTGGGAAGGAACGCTAGGATCATAATCTAAACATGGCCAGATTCTCGGAATAAACCGTTTTCCGATTCGACATGCGATGATGTTTCGCATCCAAGACTCGGTCTTACAATATATATGCCGAGTACCCCAAATTCGGTAGATCAATTCACGAAAGAGGCGGAAAAGAACTCAAGCCTCATAACAAGCGGTACGCTACATGCAAATAACACCACCTCGCAAGTACACAACATTTGACGGCCGGGTCGAACAACGCATAGCGTTCAACTCCCAAAACGTCGTCGTATGCCCACTAACACATGCATTTAAGCAGTAGGATACCTCTCCGTTCCGACATTCCAGCCTTACGAACGGGAAGGTAGCCAAGGGAATGAGAGTACAAAGCACACGACAAAATAGTGCTATAAACCGTATCATTTGTAAAACCAACTCAAAGTGGGACATAGGAAAAACCGTCACAAAACATGTGATACAAGCGAATGAAATATCATACATCCAAAACATGAATATTATAAGTCACTACGTAAAATTATACGATAAACGAATCATGCGAACTATTATAAATTACGAGTTTTAGAAATTATATGAAAAACATACAGCCGTGTTCCAGGCCGGTCAGGGGACCGGCGGCCGGTACCCCGGCTCGGAGCACAAGGCAAAACCCAAAAATCACTAAAAACAGAGCAGTGTGTTCCAGGCCGGCATAGTGACCGGCGGCCGGTACACCGGCCAGGAGCACCTATATACAAAAATCCCAAAATTCTCAAGGTTGTTACTGATGTGTTCCCAGCCGGTGGGCAGACCGGCGGCCGGTCGGCCGGCTGGGAGCACCTCTTCACCCGTGAGCTTCCTTTACTTATCCAATTCATTTCAATTCTCATATATACTTCTAATAATTATCAACAATCAATATACATCATCAACATTCATCAAATAACAACAATCATCATCCATAACATGAATCCTAAGCTTTCTAATCGTATTCTAAATATGATTTCTAGCATATAAAGCATGTAAAACACGTAAATGATATCGAGTAACCCTTCACCGTTACCTTTATGCGTCTTCACTACTCGTCAAGCTCCTCTTCAATAAGGTAATAGTCTTTGTCGGGATCTTGGAGGTCACCACCTACAAATAGATCATAAAAGATGAATAAAATTCATCTTGAGAAAGACGGAAAGTTTGAAAAGCGAGAAAGACGATACTTTTAATATGGATACGGATAGAGGGAGGTAAGAGGAGAAGGATGAGACGAACTTACGCGAATTCTAGCAAAGAACGAATGAGCTATGAGAATTCTAAGATTGAAACAAAGAGGGAGGCAAGGGTTTGAGATTGCTTAAGGAAGAAGAAATGTGTTTGTGTTTGTGTTGAATGAAAAATAGGTTAAGGGAGTGAGTGGAATATGAAGGAAAAAGTCAAGGAAAGTCAAACTCGCCTTAAGACGGGATTCTCATGGAATCTCGCGGAAATCCCAAATACGAACTCGGAAATTCTAAATTCGACTCGGAACATAAAATTCTAAATTAAAACTTAAAATTACTGAAAAGTATTCGTAAAATATTTTCATTATAAAAATAGGGTACATTTCCGGGTGTTACAATCCCCCCACCTTTTAAAAAGTTTCGCCCTCGAAACTTGAGGGAAAGAAAAAATACCTTACTCGAATAGACTCGGATATTTACTACGCATAGAAGCTTCAGTTTCCCAAGTCTCTTCTTCAACATTAGCACTTCTCCACAAAACTTTCACTAAAGGAACTACTTTACTTCTCAACTTTCTATCCTTGCGATCTAGGATGCGAATCGGCTTCTCTTCAAAAGATAAATTCGGTTCAAGCTCGGGCATTTCAACTTGAAAGACATGGCTCGGATCACTAACATACTTTCTCAATTGAGAAACATGGAATACATTATGAACCTTAGCCAAATTCGGCGGCAAATCCAACTTATAAGCAACGACACCAATCCTTTTCACAATATCAAAAGGTCCAATGTATTTCGGGCTCAATTTACCCTTAACACCAAACCGTTTAACACCCTTCATTGGAGATACCTTCAAGAATACTTTATCTCCCACCTCGAATTCTAACGGCCTTCTTCGGATATCGGCATAAGACTTTTGACGGTCTTGAGCGGCTTTCATTCTATCACGAATGACCTTTACATTATCAATGGTTTCAACAAGAACATCGGGGCCTAAATCACGATTGTCACTCAATTGATTCCAACAAATAGGACTCCGACATTTCCTTCCATAAAGAGCTTCATATGGAGCCATCTTGATAGATGCATGATAACTGTTGTCGTAAGAAAACTGTAAGTTTCTTAAACTCAATATTAGACACTTCTAATATCATAATACATTTAGTTTACTCTTAAACTAAATAAATCTTATGCATGCATAACAAAATAATTAGAAGAAAGAATTTCCTTACATTGATTATATAGAAATGGGCACAATATTTGAACTCCTTTCAAATATTGATCTTGAGCTAGTAAGATGAGGATGAATTCCAAGTTTCAAAGTAGAAACTCTCCAATTAGTTGCACCCAAGACTACCCCTTTAATCACTATTTAAAATACTACACTAGTATAAAATAGTAAATCCCTTAAATAACTAATAATCTAATTACTACACTTAGTAAAATTATTAGTAAGTGAACACTAGAAATGTATGTGTGATATTGTGTAAAAATTTCAAGGTCAGAAGATAAGTCTAACTATTTTTAGCATTTTAAACATCATTTTACTCATTAAAATGTAATAAAAATACTAAAAATTATATTTGAGCACTATAAATTTCCATAAATCATCAAAATGACCTAAAATCATATTAGGACTAGAATATATTGACCTGCAAATAACTTTGTGATTTTATCTTATAAAACACAAATTACTAGTTTTCATTAAGTTACCATAACTCGAAAAAACTATAAATCGATTATGCATGCAACAACCATGGCTATTGATACCGCTTGTAAGTTTCTTAAACTCAATATTAGACACTTCTAATATCATAATACATTTAGTTTACTCTTAAACTAAATAAATCTTATGCATGCATAACAAAATAATTAGAAGAAAGAATTTCCTTACATTGATTATATGGAAATGGGCACAATATTTGAACTCCTTTCAAATATTGATCTTGAGCTAGTAAGATGAGGATGAATTCCAAGTTTCAAAGTAGAAACTCTCCAATTAGTTGCACCCAAGACTACCCGTTTAATCACTATTTAAAATACTACACTAGTATAAAATAGTAAATCCCTTAAATAACTAATAATCTAATTACTACACTTAGTAATATTATTAGTAAGTGAACACTAGAAATGTGATGCTTCTTAAGCTTTCTTTTAGTGTGAGAATGTAGAGAGAAGTAGTGATTTTGCATGAATGAATTATATGAGGTAGTGTATTGTATAAATAAGAGGAAAAACAAGCCATCTTTTGGCTTGTGAAAACCGGTCACACACACCCCACATGGGTGGGGTGTTGTCACTTCCAATTGTTCTTAACAATGTAAAAAGGTTGAGTGTTGGTAATAGTTTTGGGTATGATTATGTCTAATTCCCAATTAGAATAATACACAAAAATAATCACCCTCTTGGTACACTACCAAAACCGGTTCACCCATGTAATATGGGTGTCCATTTTATTTTTGCAATTTGTCATTTGTCACAAGTGTGACATGTGACATATAACATGTAATTTTGCTTATAAATGTGCATTTAACCAATTTAAATGCAATTTCATAACAAATAAATTAGACTTAACATTTTAAGTCACATTTTATAATTACATGTAAATAAAATGGGTCCTCTCATATTTGGTTAAAATAATCTACAACAATTTGTAATTATAATTAACCAAATTAACTTATCTCAAATGTTTCATAAACATAATGCATTCTTAGTAATATAACAATTAAATTACTAAAATGAATCTTATTTAATCATATTACAATAAGATATATGTAACACCGGAAATGTAACCTATTTTTCTAGTAGAAATATTTTACGAAATCTTTTCAGCAAATTTAAGTTTTAATTTATAATTTTATGTTCCGAGTCGAATTTAGAATTTCCGAGTTCGTATTTGGAATTTCTGCGAGATTACATGAAAATCCCGTCTTAAGGCGAGTTTGACTTTTCTTGACTTTTGAGTCGAGTTTGACTTTTCTTGACTTTTGAGTCGAGTTTGACTTTTCTTGACTTTTGAGTCGAGTTTGACTTTTCTTGACTTTTGAGTTGTCTTTGACTTTTCTTGAATTTTAAGTCATCTTTGACTTTTCTTGAATTTTAAGTCGTCTTTGACTTTTCTTGAATTTTAAGCCGTCTTTGACTTTTGTTGACTTTCCGACTCACCCTTTACTTAATCTCACACTACTCCCTTAACCTAATTTTCATTCACACAACTCAATCTTCTTCCTCCTTAAGAAATCCCCAAAACTTTCCCTCTTTGATTTCGATCTTAGAATTCGCCTAGCTCACTCGTTTCTTGTCGGAATTCACGTAAGTTCG
>JAIUZE010072280.1:0-12461 GCA_022085475.1 Heliosperma pusillum | reverse complement strand
AATAATTCTACTATCTATGCCTAAAATTTCTAACCCAAAGCTTCTAGTAATCTATGAATAAGAAGATGAGATTCGATAGAAAGAACGGAATATTCGAAAAACAAATCGAATAGAAAGAGAGAAGAAAGAAGGAGATTTGAAAGTTTTCTCAAGGATAGAATGGAAATAAGTAGACAATACCCGAACGTAGAGCGACTCGAACATCGAAATCACGAATCGAGATACTAAGAGATACGTCCACACGAATAAAAAGGACTAAAAATTGGAAGGATTGAAAGGTAGCGGATTGCCTAAGGATCAATTTGAGGGAAGAGCGAGGAATGAACCACAATACTATCTTCCATCTATGAAAATTCAAATGTCGATCGTAACTCGACAACACTAACTGCACCAGAATCTAATCCTCAAGAGAGTGCAATATAATCTCAACATTTTCAATCATCAGATTCCTACCAAAATATTTCATAAGCCTGACACATCGAGTAACAACTCCCAATTATTCAACTTCAATTAAAATCTTCTAAGGTCCATCGATACGGTAAACTCCCTAACTCACAAACCATGAAAGATTTATTACGAACTGTAATCTTCTTAGCTCCATCAAAACTCTTATTGGAAACTACCATCAAAATATTTATAATTAGGGAAACAAGATCGCTAACAACCACAAAGTAAAAGAGGCTTACTATGAAATCCTTTGATCCAATTTATTCCAAAATTCATTATCCTAAGTTATTAACAATGAACTTTCTCATCTTCAAAAGTTAAAACACAAATCCTCAAAAGAGATTAGTTACCCAATCTCATTTCACTTAACTTTTGTCAATTATAGAGCAATGCGACCGTAAATCAATTTATTTAGCTCCTTCAAACTCTGAATACATCGGTTTTCGCTTATAACAATATTCCTCAAGTTTGGTCATCCAAATCCAAAATTCCACAAGGTAATTATTCCCATTAGGGTCCAACATTTAAAACAACTATTTTTCCAAGTGACCTTTAAAGAACCACTAAAATCCTTAACCACAACAACCAACCACCATTATGCTTAATTCGATCCTCAAAAGAAATGATATTGCAACTTCAAGTTTTCATAGTCTAAAACTACTAAGAGACTTTCCTCCTAAGTTTATCCTCAAATCCTTATAATCATCTAAACACGGAACTAGCTTAATAGGATGGCTAGGTACCATATTCGAAACTTCTTATTTACTCCAAAATAGACATATCATACGCATGGTCTTCAAACCAATACTAAACTTCTAAGTCCAAAAGACTAAATCACTAATGAGTTAAGAAGTCATAGCCAATTCCTTCGACCTTATACCATCGAATATCATGAACTAGTACTCACAAGTCATGACAAGCATCAAGCTTTACAATTATTAAACATACTTCACCACACCTTCCTCAAGGACACCAACTCTCACCACCATATGGTGAAATTAGATCTATAACATTTTCCTCAAATCACAAGTTCATTCTAACAAACACTAATATTCCCCAAGATTCAAAGTTCTTCCGACTAAGTATAATATACTTCCAACAAATGGGTATGACATCCTTAAAATGTTACCAGAGGAAGGTAAGGATACCAATGGTAAGATGGAGGAACTATCAAGAGAAATTTTCAAAAGTCAAAAAGGTTGGAAGAGAAAGAAGCACCTAGATGGAAGGAAGAGGGCATAGTATTATAAGGACGAGAGAATTCATAGATTAAGAAGGAATTCACTTCAATTAGGCTTATAAATCTTCAAATCTTCGGTAGAGGATACTCCTTCTAGGTAATACATATTCCACCATAAGGCGTAATATTGCTCCTAGCAATCTGGCTAGCCTCCCAAGCATAGCCTCCTTGGCAATTGTCTTCTTTATGAGGAGGGACCTGGTTGGCAGTAACAACAATCTCTTCTACACGAGGTCTAACCGTCTTCATAAGAAACAAAACAAATTTAGTTACTCCTAACAATTAGCATAAACAAATAGACTACAACATAAATCCTAATCTACCCATCCTACCCTTCTATCTCACAAGTTAATTATTTTATTAAGGTCAAGTTATTTATACAAGGGTACACAAACGTGCGTCGGGAGCAAATATGCTCTGATACCAACTGTGACACCCTCAAATTTGCGGAAAGAAAAAAAATAATTTAACTAGATAAAAGATGAGAATACAATACAAAGGTGTCATAAATAAAAAGGTTCATACAAAAGGAAAATAATATTATACATAAAAATTATACAAGACGGGAGACATATGTCCCGTATAAATACGGAAATAAAAGAGTGTATAATAATATACAATCTCAGAACCGAATATAGGTCCAAGGTAAATACTTCGCTCGCTAGCTCGTCAATGTACCCCAAATATGCATCACCACCTGTTCGACCGCATTAAATATAAACACGGAAGCCACAGTCAGTGGGGAGTAACTCCGAGTTCTCCCAGCCACGAAATGTCGAGTTTAATTAAACATGAATAACATAAAAGCAATGTATATTGAAACTACAAAACCTTAACATATATGATATGCTTTTCATGTTATGAAACAATTAACTAACATATAACCTATCATGCGAAAGCTATCATGTGAATCCGCTAATAAACTATAACAAGAGGTAGGGAAGCTGGTATGCTAGCTCAGAGGTTACCCTGTAACATGGCCATGATACACTCAAACCCTAATCAACACGTAATCATGTGAATCAGTTAACAATCAGTAATCCAAACTCTATCAACCTTAGCCGGCTTGCATCTCACCTTCTAAAGCTCATAGAATCATCAAACATGAAAGACCAATACTTCTACAAACAGGCACAAGTTCTTAGCACCGTCAATAGTCGACTGTAACTCGAGTCTATACCACGAGGTAGGATATACTTAAATATTTAGGCTCAGCGGTCACTCCGGTAACATGGCCCAAATACCAAGCACACATCTAGGCTCAGCGGTCACACTAATGACATGGCCCAGATCCAAAGCACATATCTTAGCTCAGAGGTTCATCTCAGAAACATGTCCAAGATACGACTCAACCCTAAACCTAGACTGCGCAGACCCAGAGAAATGCGGAACAACATCGCATCCAAGACCCATGATACAATCACATGAGTACCCCCTAAGAAGATCCATCAAAGGGGTTGGCTAGTACTTAAACTGGCTCCATTTCCCAAAGTGGAAACAATGGCAGCCATACCCCGACTTGGATATAAACCCACCAAGCCGGGACACAGAAGCTATCAAGCCGCAAACTCCATATACTCGTTAAAGATAGTACGGGCCTATCAATGTCATGGTCCAAGATACTCATTTAGAATTAGAATGGGCAAGACGCCATATACTCATAATTCTCTATGGGTACTTAGTCAACACGACACCAACCATAAAATCAAACAGTCACGGGAAAAACTTCCTATCATGTGACTAATTGCATATAAATCATATTCAAATATCATATCGCCTCATATCTACTAAGGCTAATTCATTAATTAAATAAAACCTTACTTGAAGACAAATCCCCGACCCGAGTCCCGCGACGGTTCATCAGTCAAAACGGGGCTGACTAGATCTTAGTTTGACCAAACCCGTTTGATCAAACCGGCTAGAAACAGAGTCTTTACCACATAGACTTAGACATAAAAGTCAACATATTCATTACATGTTATTTTATTAACTTCTAACATGTGAATTATTATATCATACCCAAACCCGCTTGACTTAAAGGATATTAAATTAAACTACGATTTCGTCTTATAATTTATAACATGTGAGAAATAATAATTTTATGAAAAACCTTTTTAATTAAATAATTTTACTTATTAACATTTCTCACTTGCTAAATATTACAAAACACGATAAAAATGACGATAACTCAAAAACCGTCACAAGTCCCAAAGTGGGACCCACGGGCTGACTTTTGGGCCGAACCCAACATGGGCCTGAATGGGCCCACGGGCCTGTTTGGGCTGTTTTGGCAGCTTTTCCAACTTTTACTAAAACCGTTTCCTAATATTTCCCGCATGCTTTAACATAATTAAAACCCGTCAAAACAACAACCAAACAATCAAACATCGACACACCCAAAGACCAAAACCCGGACCCACCATGGACCAACCCAGACCGGGTCTGAACCGGCCTGGACCGGCTGGTTTGGTCCGGTTTAGCCATTTTCCACGGTTCACACAACCACACTTCCCAATTAATTCTAACATGTTTTTAATTAACAACATCCATTTTTAAACATCCAATTCAACCATCATGCATACAAAAATCATGATTATGAACCAATCATCAAAATATGTCAAGAACACTAATCATACTAATTATTCATACCACATAATAAAAATAACTACTTATCATATTACTACTTAAAAATCATAAGTGACAATAATATAAACTAAAACTAAAGCTATGTAACATTTATTCGTCGAGTAACTCGGAATCGTTACCTTAGCTAGCAAACTCAAGTAGCACCAAAATAATAAGAACTAAGAAAATAAGAAACCCGTCTTCTAATCTTCTCCTAAAATATACGAGTCACCAAACTCGTCTTCAAAATCTTCCCCTATAAGATATGACAAGAAAAACATTATTAGAATTAAAACTTTGATTTTCCATAATTAAAGTGTTGAAAACGATGTTGTCGGAATTGAAAATAAAACGTACTTGAAGATGGAGAGCGAAGAGGAGATTCTAGAAATATAAGTTAGGACGGATTTAATTAAGAAATGAAGGTTTTATGATGATTTTGCTCAAGAACGACGAAGAACAAATGAAGAACGATGAAGAACGTTCAAGAACGATGAAGAACGATTAAGTTGATCTTAATTTGATTTGTTGGAAAATGAAAAGTTGTTAGTGAGTAATGAAAAGAAAGAAAATATCAAGGCTTAAGAGAGGAAAAAGAGACGTGAGAAAAGAAGAGAAATCGGGTCTGTTTTTAAGCGATTGCGGAATTTAAGTTGACAGACCGATAAAGTTACAAATATCCTAGATATTTTTATTAGTTTAATCATATTAATTAAAAGATATAATATGAGTGGAAAAAAAGTGACATGGGGCGCGTGACTCATGTCAAAGTCGGGTTTCGGGACTTAAATTGACCCGGGAATAGTTGAATGACGTTTGGGGTTAAATCATAAAAGTTATTCTTTAATTCCAAATAAATTCAAAATAATTATATTAAATTATCATAAATTCAAATAAATCATAATAAAAATAAATTAAATTTCTTATTTTTCAAAATAAAATTTCGGTCTTTAAATTTATGAGGCGAGTCGGAAAAGTCAACGAAAGTCAAAGTCTACTTAAAAGTCAAGAAAAGTCAAAGATGACTTAAAAGTCAAGAAAAGTTTATGACGACTTAAAAGTCAAGAAAAGTCAATGACGACTTTAAAAAGTCAAGAAAAGTCAAAGACTACTTAAAAGTCAAGAAAAGTCAAAGATGACTAAAAACGGTCTTTTCATGAAATCTCTCAGAAATTCCAAATACGAACGCGGAATTTCAAAATACGACTCGAAACAATAAATGCTATTTTAAAAACTTAAGTCCGCTGAAAAGTGTTAGTAACTATTTTTACTAGAAAAATTGGGTACTTTTCGGGTTGTTACATTAAGGGTCGGAGCATGAGGTTTGAGACGACTTTCGTCGATGAATAGCAAAACCGTCGCAACTTGTGCATATGAGCTCGGAATGACTTGAAACTTGTTCCCTTTGACTCGAAACCTCTAGATCTTTTTAGCATGCCATCTTAACCTCACGTAATCGTCCTTCTTAGCTTCTCCTTGCTCATATTTCCTTCAAATACCGGGATTTGAAGTAGAAACGACTCAATTCCTACAAATGACATTAAAGCACGAGAAATACTGCAAAGGAGAGGTTAGCTCATAAAATCACTTCTTAAAGTGGATAAACCATATCAAATCGAGCTAAAATGAGGGGATAAAATCATACAAATTAACACTAATTAGGTAGAGGTCACTATTTAAATGTTAAAACTTGTTTAAATTGTTTACAAGTATTTAAAATGATAAATGTTAACATTTCCTTTATGTCTAATTTTTGTAGTCAATATTATTTATTCGCAATGGCAACTCCAAATACCAACGCTCCAACTCTCACAAACGTTTCATGGCTTCGATCCTTTATGGATCGATGCAAGTTAGAAAAGAATGCTGCTAATTTTACCGATTGGGATATGCAACTCCGTTTGGCCGCGGAGGGTGATGACAAGTTTCGTTATCTTACCAAAGCCTCTCCCGAAACACCTAATGAAAGGTTAACCGCCGCTGCAAAGCGAGCCTATGAGGCTTACCACAATGAGTCCGCTGCGATCAAAAACATTTTGATCTTCTCGATGGAGGCCGATCTTCAAGGGAGTGTCATAAGATGAGCACGGCCTATGAGATTTATGTCAAGCTTGTGAACATGTTTTTTCACAAGCTCCTAGTATCTTACTATATGAGACGGCTTCCACATTATTCAACATGAACCTAAAAGAGGACCAAAAGTTAGCCCTCATGTACTCAAATTAATTGAGCATGTTCAGACTCTTAAATTGCATGGGGTGACCATTCCCGAACAACTCGTTATCGACCGAGTCTTACATTCCTTGGGGAAAATCAAAGCATATATGCGGTTTAGGGTAAACTATAATATGCATAACATGAGAAACCTCTCTTCATGATTTGCACAAGATGCTCGTGCAAGCCAAGAGAGACATGGGCTAAATGTTAGACGTGCTCCATATTAATAAAAGAGCAAGGGGAAGTTCAAGAAAGGTGGTAGTAAAGGGAAGAAGCCCTCCACCTTCATGGGAAAGGGTAAAGCTATTGGGAATAGCTCTCCCATGCCCATGAAGGGTGCCTCCAATAAGGAAAAGTGTCATTATTGTAATGGAATAGGGCATTGGAAGAGGAATTGCTCTAAGTATCTTGGAGATCTTAAAACTGGAAAGGTTATTCCAGTAGGTAAATATTTATCCCTATCGTTTATGTTATGATCTCAACTTTGGTATATAGATACGGGTTGTGATTCTTACCCTATTTAATTGTAATTAGGGCATCCTAGCAAGGATAAAGGCAAGGACAAGCAAGCCAAAGAAGGCTCTTCAAGGGAAGCTAAGGTAGCTACCCATGATTGAAGATCTATGGAAGCTTGGTCTCACTTTGAATTGTCAAAATTTTGGGATTTATTTTGAGACATTGTTTTTAGAACTTTTATAATTTCCTTGTTTGACATGGAAATTTGTTCAATTCCTTTTATTGACATTGATTGTAATTGGATATAGTGACTTGGTTCTCAACCCAAGTAATTCGGTTTGTTGAAACTTTTTAGTTCTAAAAAACTTGTCATCATACTATACTTGCACAAATAACATAAATTGTATCGACTCAAATTGATCATATTAGTATTATGATGATTGGATCATTATAATAAAAGGCTAAGAATTCGATTCTCACTTTGAAAGATCAATTGCTAAATCAAAATTGAGTTATTGAACTCAAAATAGGGTGTCTACCAAACCAATTGGCCATACCACTTATTAAGAAAGTAAATGACATGAATATGAGTTCACCTCTTTAGCTCTTATAGAACTAGTCTATATTGAAGCTAAGATTCGATGTCCTTACAAAGAAGTCTTTAGTAGATCACTTAAGGTCATGTTGTGATACTTCTACCTCCCTCACGAGTATGAGTACAAAATTGTTTGTGGCTCATAAGGCTATCTTTAAAGAAAATAGTTGTATTTTTCTAAAGATAGAGTGGAAGAAAATAAGCCACAACGAAAAACTAGTTAGGAACTAGTGAGAAAACCAAAAGAAAATGTTCTTAGGTTAGACTCAAGACTAGTGAGGAGACCAAAAGAAAGCATTCTTAGGTGAATCCTTAGACTAGTGACAACACCAAAAGAAAATGTTCTTGATATAATAAGATTATGATCTATGAAGTGGAAGTACCTAGAGATTTTAAAATTTTGATTTTCTAACATAAGAAACTTATGAAACTAAATTGAATCTATGCAAACAAAATGATGTATTTGGAATTGTCCAATTATAGTTGCATGGATAGACATATAGATGTCTTCAGAAGCTAAGTTAATGCGTAACTATGCTTAGATCCAAATCATCATTTAAAAGGTGTGCGTATATTGATAAGATCTTATCACTCATTTCTAACACGTGAATGACGTATCACTCATTGTGAGTAACTAAAATCAAAATCTATTGTGGAATAGAAGATTTTAGCTTGGCATTTAAAAGGTGTCGTATATTGATAAGATCTTATATACACCTCATAGTAGGTGTATATTGATACGTCATTCACGTGGAAGACAATTTCTCCCACTGAACTTCATGTCTTTACAATGTATACTAAAATCAAAATCTATTGTGGAATAGAAGATTTTAGCTTGGCATTTAAAAGATGTCGTATATTGATAAGATCTTTTTTCTATTTCAACAAGTTAAAATAGGTTATTCATGTTGATGAAGTGGGATCACTATGAAAGAGTCATAGTCATCCACTGAACCTAAGAGTTGTTGATTACATGAGACCAATCATGTATGCCATTACATGCACATACCTAAATGAATTGTATGCTGGGAGCATGACAAGCCTAAAACAAATCAATCCACCTAAATACTTATCAGTTATCATGATAACGAGTGGGAGTATCTTTCAAGTTAAAGAGCCCAACACTAGATAGAGATCTAGACATGTACATAGATGAATTCATGTTATTAGGAATAACGTTGGATGGAAGGAAAAGGCAATTAACAAGGTTCGAATAAATGAATACATGGTATATTCACTACCCAAGCCTTTATTGCATTTAATAAGATCGTCGTGAATTGTCATAGACGAAATAAACTTTAGATTATATGATATGAAGCAATAACATTGTGTTGATTGTTCATATATGATAATCACATTTATCGTTTGAGTTTCTAAAACTCGTTTTGTGCTTTGTTATATCCAAATGGGTTGTAGAGACAATTTTGAACCCCATTAAAGTGGACTGTATTAACATAGTATAGGCCCATAGGCACTTATATGAGGTGACATCTCGAAGTGACTAGATTGTGATGCGATTGATGGCAAGTTCAAGTGCCATAGGGTCATGAGGGATGACCAGTCGATCACATAGACAGACTGTGAGGGACAATCTGTCGGGCAGTGACCGCTTATAGAATTCTGGCAATTCTTGTAGCCTGGTCGTGGCAAGAGCTACTAGTATTCTTTTGAGTCAATTCTTTGACTAAAGACTGTTCGCCTAAGGTGGCACAGTTTCAGAGTGACTTTGATTTATGCTCTACGACCTTCGTAACTGGGGTCAAATGAGCATCTTTTGGGTCATGATGAGCTGTGGCTATTCAAAGGGAATACTGCGATAGGAATTGTCCACCCCTTGTCAGGGTTGTTTTAAATCTCAAGGCCACTCGAGGAGGAGTAAGCTGAAAATGCGTGGCCACGCTCGGAAGGTATCTATGATAGATAATTCCGGTCAGACAGTTACTCTCCAGATCGAGGAAACCACTCTTGATATGATCAAATGCAAGTACGACCTGCAAGATACCTTGCATGGAGTGGGAGATTGTAATAGGACAAGAGAATTGGTGACGCACACTTGTCTCGGACAAATGGGAAATTGTTGGAGTAAGTGTCCTCAACGATAGTGCGATCATATAATTAAATCTCAATAATAATAATACAAAGGGATGATGAATATTATAATCAACTGGTCAACATAAATCGGTAACGATTGGCTCAATTGAGTTTGACGTTACTGTCGTATGAAGGTGGTGATCAGTTGATCCCTTGAGGTCACACCTAAAGGACAATCCCCTAATCATGTACATTAATTAATTCTATAGCGATACAGATTAATTAATCCCTTAAATTGAACTAAGTTTAAATTGTAAGTGAGAAATATATCTTATTGTAATATGATTAAATAAGATTCATTTTAGTAATTTAATTGTTATATTACTAAGAATGCATTATGTTTATGAAACATTTGAGATAATTAAAATTGGTCGATTATAATTACAAACTGTTGTAAATTATATTAACCAAATATGAGATGACCCATTTTATTAACATGTACTTATAAAATGTGACTTAGTATGTTCAGTCTAATTTATTTGTTATGAAATTGCATTTAAGTTAGTTAAATGTACATTTATAACCTTAATTACATGTTACATGTCACATGTCACATATGTGACAAATGACAAAATACAAAGATAAAATGGACACCCATTTTATGGTGTGGTGCACCGGGTTTGGTGAGCAAAAGGGTAGGGTATAGATCATGATTGTTGTTCTTATTGAGGATGTAGCAACATGATTAGATTCTTTGCCTAGACTCTACCCTAATGCTTTGTTAAGAACAAAAGCAAAAGCCCACCCTTCCCTAGGTCATGGGGTGCTGGCTCCATAAAAAAAAAAAGAGAAATGTTTTCTCTTATATAATACTCACTTGATCTCATAAGATAAGTAGGCAACTTATCTCTCAACCTCTCCAATTTTCTTACTCTGAAATAATAAGCTTGAGAAGCTTCAATCTACTTATGTTCATAGATTACTAATAATATTACTAAGAGTAGTAATAGACATATTAGTGATATTTTAAGGGTATCTTACAAATCTTATTAGTGTAGTAATATTTGTGATTTTTGGGTATTGTCTTGGTGCAACTAATAGGAGTGTTCTTATTCTAAGAACTAGGAAATCATCCTTATATTTTGAGCTCAAGAACAAAGTAGGAAGGAGTCCTATTTTGTGCCCAAAATCCGTTTAAATCTATGTAAGGAACTACTTATTCTTCCTTATTTGTATTTTATTGTTATGCATGCATAAGATCTACTTAGTTTATGAGTAAAATAATTGTAATATGATATTAGAAATGTCATATATCAAGTTTTTGAAACTTACAGTCGGTCCCTCTCCATACCCTTTGAGGCGTCGGTGAGTGCTTCATTCTGCTCGAGCAACCGAGCTACCTCCTCAAGACTCATCTCAACAACTCTAGGCTGTGACAACCCTCGCGAATGCGGAAATAAAAACATACAAGCATGTGATTTAATTAGCGGAAATACGGTATTTTAAAAACCTTTATACATGCAAGATAGAAAATACGAGGTGTGTCAAATATTACAAACCAAAGTACGAAATATACTACAACAAGAGACGTAGTCTCTCCAAATGTTATCAAAGTAAAAGTGATGAGCAAACAAGCTAAATAACGTCTAGAGGTGTTTCATCCAGGGACAACGCCCGCTAGCTCACACCCGAACCCAAAATACCAAGCAAAATGCCATCCATGCAAGCAACCTGTTCATCCATGAAAAACATGAATGCCACAGTCAGTGGGGAGTAACTCCGGGTTCTCCCAGCCATATCACATTAAACATACATAAAAGGAAATACAAAAGTAGAAGCATCCATATATAGATATACATGTGAAATACGATAAGGATAGATAGGCAATTCAATATATAATGATAAGAGCATATGGAATACAAATCCGAATCCATCATGTTATACAAAGACTCGGGGAAGACACTCTTAGGCAACCGAATACGGTCACTAGGGCTTCCATCTCACCGTTAGCGGTATAAGTTTGATAAGATTGAGACTCGACAAACAAACCATGCCAAGTCATGTGAAGATCATAATAAATCAATCATATAATAATTCATCCAGACATACAATACATTGACGACCTCTCTCACGGCAGATGAAACGCACTAGCACCGTGTACATGGCAAGAATGATTAAAATGGCATCCACGGGATGACATTTCCCTGAACGCATACACGATGACATTTCGTATATGTAGACTAATTTCCTCCTGGTAGGACGACGATAATAATACGGTTCCTAGTCTAAACCGGGCCAGACTCTCGGAATAAACGTGTTCCGATTCGACAAGCGATGACATTTCGCATCCAAGACTCGGTCAATCATTGACGCCGAGTACTCCAAATTCGGTCGATAATTCACGAAAGAGACGGAAAAGAGCACAAGCATCAAAACAAGCGGTACGCTACATGCCAATGACACCACCTCGCAAGTACACAACATTTGACGGCCGGGTCGATCAACGCAAAATGTTCACCTCCCAACAACGTCGTCGTATGCCCACTACCACATGCAATTAAGCAGTAAGGATACATCCCTGTTCCGACATTCCAGCCTTACGAACGTGGAGGTAGCCAAGGGAATGAGAGTGTGACACCCTCAAATTTGCGGAAAGAAAAAAATTATTTAAATACATAACGAAGGTGTCATAAATAAAAAGGGTCATTACAAAACGGAAATAATATTATACAATAAAAAGTATCTGAAACGGGAGACATATCTCCCGTATAAATACAGAAATAAAAGAGGGTATAATAATATACAATCCTAAGAACCGAATATAGGTCCAAGGTAAATACTTCGCTCGCT